>CAJNDT010004001.1:130000-400000 GCA_905221615.1 Symbiodinium sp. CCMP2592
TTCCCCGGATCCAAGGAAAATTCCTTCATTTAGTCTTCGGATGAAGGCGCCGTTTGTGCAAGGGCCACGTGTGAGGGCGACCACGTGACGGCGCAAGGGAGGCCGTCCTGAGCACTTGAAGTATCCAGAGAGAGACCACCACTTTCCCCTTCACTGGGTAATCCGGCTCTCTGTGTAGTTATGACCGGAATGGACTCTACAGTTTTGAATGGGGTATAAAAAGCGGACCGGCCAGATAGGAGGGCGCGGCTGGACCACAAATAGTCCCACGTCCCACGCCTCAGACATGTGCTTGGGATTGTCTGGGTGTGCATGTACAGTGGGGACAGAGACACCGAGTAGCGAAAGAGAGGGAGAGAGAGAGAGAGAGAGAGAGAGAGATAGTGCACGAGATATGTAACAAGACACATAGCACATAACCGAAGAGGGAGGCAGCAACCTGCAGCAAACCTGGGAGCCCTTTCAGGGGACTCTAACAGGAGCCTGGAACCGCGGGTCTTAGCAGGGTTCAATGCTTGATGGTCAGGGCTCTGGGTGAGAACACAAAAGGGGCTCAAGGTCGTTGCCTCAAAACATGGACTGGGGTGTTGCTGGGGAGATTTAGTCGCATCGTGCCGGTAGTTCGGACCTCTTTATCACAGGCTTGGCCTGGTGCTTGGCATCTAAGTTTTGTCAGGTTGTTGCGGGTTCATTGCGCAGGGCAACTCCCTGCTCGCACCTTGAAGTGGTTGTTAAGCCCTGCAGCCCTGAGCCCTGTAATGTCGAAAGCACACCAGGCGTCGTGTGCCGTCACCACGCACGGCCAGTCAAAGTGGCGAACCTGTTCCCACGAGGCATCATGGACTACGAAGACCACCAATGACATCAACACCAATGACACCAACAATCATAGACGATCACTCCAGTGTGGAACTGCGAAAAGGTTGCACATGTTGAGCTCCAAGACAAAACCTCTACATGCCACACACATGTAGTGTACCCCGACACAGAGCTGCGCCGAGCCGGCCTTGAGTGTCGCTCCTACCCCGCTCGCACCTATCGACTTCCCAATGCCCTGAGTGGGGAACTTGGCTATCGAAGTCTGAAGCCAACCAACAGGGCAGATTTAGAAGAGCTGTCTCAGACAGGTTTAGCGACGGGGCCTCAAGCTCTTTGCCTGCGTACCATCGTGAAATCGTCGTAGAATTGAAGTCACAACAAGTAGAGCAAACGCAGAACAAATGCAGTCACTCACATGGTTTACACATCTGTGTGAGCTACACACTGTTCGCATAGTTCGGTCTCACAAGCATGCTGTCAAGGAGCATCGCCGCCCCGACCACGAATAACATCACGCTGTGAAAAAGCTCTCTGCCTAACAAAAACAACACAAAGCCACAGGAACCTCTAATTATATGCATTTGTATTGAATTGTCTTTCGTATTAGTATTGGTGTCTCATCGTGTTAGTATTGCTATTCCGTAGTGTTAATTTACTTAGTAGTAGTACGTATGACTTGTAAGTACCACCGCCGAATCTGACTGGGGCCTGACATGCGGCCATGTCCACCACCGGCGGCAGCCAGTCCTTCGGGACTCTTCGAAGACTGGTCGGTTTAGGGGTTCAGGGAGGCCAATAAACCCTCCAACGGAGCAATAGCTCCACAAGCAAGGACCTGTCTAGATTTCAAGGAAGGTGCTCTGCCTGAGGGTTGTTCCATGCAAGGCTCCTCGGGCAGGTCATTTTTACCCTCCCACTTGGCAAGGAAGAACCTACATAGCATAGTGGTGCTCCGAGGTTTAAGTTTCAAGTTCTCAGGATTTATCCGGGTTCAGGGTTTTAGGGTCCTTGATTTTTTTGTGGAGGGGTGGGGGCGGGGGTCACAACTTCTTTCTCAGATCCCGGCTATGGAGGCCCCAGGCTGCAGAGACGATGAAAGTGGGGGCTGAGCTTTTGGGGCCTTAATAATTAGAATAGGGTTTGGGGCCTCATTATACTGTATTTATACTAAGGAACTACCCAAAATAGCACAGGTAATTACTAAGGCCCCTATATTGCTGCAAGCTGTAAGCCGATAACATGTTGAAACCCTACCATTCAATCCCTCACTTATCCCTAGCCTGGGCTGTAGCTCACAGCCCACAGTCCTTCTGCGTGATGCCTCCAGAGATCTTCTTCAGAGAGGCTTGGGAATATTCCTGGGCTCAGTGAGTGAGTGTCTAGGTTTCAGGTTTCGGGTTCCAGGCGGCGGAATGTGCCAGGATCCGTAGTATTCGAATCCTCGAGATTTCTCGTCAGGATTCTGCATGAAGACCGCAACTGTTCTACGTAGCACAGCCAGCAATCAGCAAGATAGGCTGTGCCAGAAACAAAGGCTCTTTAGCAAGCCATCCTTGGTATGGTGTTTCGAGCATGGCAGAGTACGACACCCCTTTCCAATGGCGTTCAGCCCCATCTCTTGCGTTGTCGCTGATTCGGCCAAAAAGGCGGCTTCGCGGCAAAAGTCGTTTCCCGGGGTTTCTTGCTTAGTATTCAGGATTCAGGCCCAGCCAGAAACAGAATCATGAACCGATGTCTCACCCCGTACATTCCACAAACGCTGCGACCAGCCTCGAACCCCGAGCTCAAAGGCTCCGTTCAATCTAGGCACCAAGCCCTCTCTGCCAAAGCGCCAAAGCCAGAACCTGCATGGAATCCTGGACATCCCGGCATGTCACAGTAGAGACCTCAGCCGTCGCCTGTAGAACCTCCGCAGCCCATGCTCCAGCGATGCTACGGACCCTGGACTCTGCAGGAGGGGCTCTCGATTCTGCTGATCCTGGATGAAGGAGATCTTGCTCAAGTATCCCATGCCTAAGTTGCCAAGGTCAGAACCCAAACGTACTTCAATCTCGGCGGTTCAAATGGGGGGTTTTGAAGACTCAAAAAGTATGAACAGCTCGCCCACCTCAGGTACTAAGGTGCGCTGGAAGCCTCCGGCAACGAGGAGCTCTTTGTCACCTCACGAGGGCTTCGGAGGGTTTGGGGGCCAAAAGTCTTGAATGAAGCCTGTTCTGCACTTCGGAATTCGACAGGGTGTTGGTGTGAGCGACACTTTCTGTAGCGAGAGGTACATACCCACTCGGGAGTTGCGACGCCCCCTCTTGAAGTACAGTCTCCTAGCCCTGGAAGCCTAAAGTCAAGGATACAGTTGCTTGGCCCATTTCAGCCAGTGTTTCTTGACCTGTCAGTGTCTGCGCTAATTCGGAACCTTCTGACGTCCCGAGCCTTCGCCGTAGAACTGAATCTTTCGGGCGGGACCCGGGCAGCCGCAGCGACCTTTCCTGACCAGGGATCTGTGTACGTGGGGTGCGGTTCGATGGCCGTCAAACCGACTCCTACAAGCCCCCCATTCACGAACCCAGACTCTGCCGATCAGCCCGGGAAGCACCACATTCCGAAATCTAGCACCAGATTGGCAAGAGCGCATCAAGTTTGCGAAGACAGCTGCAAGAACTACATGCAGCACAACGAGAAATCGGCAAGCCCCACTGTGCGAGTAGGAAGGGTGCTAAGTTCCAGTCGGGATCCGATGTATTGGAGGGCCATGGAATGTAAGCTTGTGGATCAAGCGGGCTATAGGGCTGCACTTGACGATTTCAGAGGGTTTCAGGATTCGGATGTTGGCTGAAGGAAAGGGATTTGGGGGTTTACCCGCTTCAGTTCTGTGTGGCCTAAGGCTTGTTCTGGATTACGAAGCCTGCGTTCCCGGGGAGGAGGGCGGCCGGGCTTGTAATGCAAGGCTGGGGAACTTATGATGTACGGCCTATGCTTCAAATACCTCCGGGGTTGGGCTCAGGCTCCCAGCGCTTCAAGGCTTCGCCTTCTTTGGATGTTTCTGGCTAGGCCAGATCCAAGGTCTTTATTGTTTGCTACAGCAGCTGCTGACAGGCGACAGATATCTCGCCAAGCCATCTGCAGTGTCGAAGATCCACATGCGCACCTCACACACTCAACCAATCCCTGAATCCTCTGGTGCATGTACACATACCTGAAACCCCAATCTTTCATCTCCTAAGCCTTGATTGTCCCTCACCCTGAACTCCTTTTTTGCCACTGGGCTTGGGGCTAGCCAGATCCTTGCACCCTACACTCCTATACCTGGAACCCTCTTGACTCTTAGTGTCGGTATGCGATCAGAACTCTGGAAGCCCAAGGAAACCCTCAAAGCTCTCCGAGATGGGGGGTCTCCATAAGCAGACCAGGCTCGTCCTGGGGTTTAGGCCTTAAGGGTGTCTGAGGGCCCAGGCCAGTCAACTACGCACCCTTTATTATGCGCTGCATGCCCACATCCGATCTTTGCTCAGGGCACCCTCTCCACATTTTAGCCAAGTATACGCCCACAAGTTGCACAAAGCAAACACGTTTGCGAACTGTAACTCCCCAGCAAGAACCTGCATAACTGGGCACCAGGAGTCCGGAAACGAGGCCTCCAAGCATGACAAGCCATCGACACCAAGGACGAGCACAGTGATGACCACCATTCCATCAGAATTCACAACACTAGAAACAAACAATCAGGAACACATGAGGGCAAAAAGACCAGCTGCGGTCGGTCACGAGGAAGAGCCGCTTGCAGTCTCCAAAAATTTTCTAGGGCTTGGCACTTACTTTGCGCATGGGACGGTCAAAAGGGCAACACGCTTTAGCTGCGCTCCTTGGTCTGAGGTTCCAGCCGCGTTGTCGCTTCCGCTGGTGAGCCTGAGACCATGTCTGAAGGAAAGGGAACACAGGTCGGGGTGATTGCATTCCCCTTGTCAACATTGATTCGACGCCAGACAGGTTTGGAGGGGCCACTTGTATGGGGGAAGACTTTGTCGTTTACGTGAGACTGAAAGCTCTTCTCGCTGGGCTGTAAACCCTAAATCACCTCTCTCAACCTCAAGAACACAACCCCAAACGTAAACTGTGGAGTTCTCAACATTCCAATCCTGCCCCCATGCATCTGTATAGCTGCCAACCACAAGCCCGGCATCGAAACTCCACTTCTCTAAGATGAGCAGGAGAGCCCGACACATGCAAATTCAAAGAACCTATGTATGTAAGCCTCCCGTGGCTGCCATGGGGCAAAAGTGGCTCTTTGGGCAGGAAGACCGCCGAGTTCACCGGACCCTGGGAGAATTTTGAGTGATCGGAATCGGGGCGTTGGGTTGAAGGTTCACCAAATGCTCAACAAATAAGAATTTCGACGAAAGCTGCCTTAAGAAGTCTTAAGACAGAAGCACCTTCAAGTGCAGGAAGCTACCAAGGCAGCAGGTGTTTCGGTCTCAGGCTCAGGATCCGGCTTTCAGGGAGTCTGGTTCAAGCTTTTTACATCTCAAACCCCTACGGAGGTGCAATTGGAGAGATAGGCCCGCACTTGATCTAAAACCCCAAACCTAGACCTGTTCAAAGTCTCCTGTCGATGAGAACCTGGGAGTTAAAGGGTATGACGGGTATGATGATGAACCTGAAGTACAGCTTCACGGATCGAGGTGCCCTGCCTGCGGAAGTCCTTCCGACGTCGAAAATTCAAGGGCTTAGAATTTCGGGAGTAATCATACGGGTTGATGATATAAATCCTGCATTACCTTAAGGACCCTACTAAACTATGAGAATTACGGTATATTCCTTATTATGGGTATCATCAACCGTAGCAATCAACTCTCTGAATTCCGAGCCCTGGAACTCGGCGATCGGCTCGGGAACCCAGCAGTACTCGCCTTTTAGGCCCCCCTTCGCCACAGACAAAAAACCAAAGTACAGCTCCGAAGCCAGCGGCTTGAAGCACAACGTCATTTTCTTATACTTTGAATGTTGTTTACAGTGTTATTGTGTTTTTCTGTTTCTCTTGCTACTGTCACTGCTAGTACTACCAGTAATTTCATCATTGCTTTAAGTGCTAGTGTCATCTGACGGTGGCTGCTTCTCTAGGACATGCGCGTGCTCCGGCCTTGTGCGCTTTTTCGTGCAGCTCCACCAGCCTCCGTGTCTCTAGGTCCCAGACTGCAAACTCGCCTTGCGCCGAGTTGGGGCTCAGGGTTTAGGGGGTTTGGGCCAAGGATTCAGAGCCAGCTTTTTTGCACGTGCTGCAAGGGTTCAGTGCTCAGGGTAAGGGGTTAAAGGTGCAGCACCTACGGGGTAGGGTGCTGAGTTTTCGGGTTTACGGGTTGAGGATTCAGGGTTCGAGTTTTTTGGTTCTTGAAGCAGAACTCAAGTTTAAGTTGCATGACAAGGGCAGCCTCTGGCAAGCGATATATCCCTAGTCTGGCAACAAAGAAAGGGTTCACGGTCCTCGGGCTTTGGCTTTTCGGGCTTTCAGGGTTGGGGTCAACTTGTATAGCATCTGTGCTCAACTTCCACTAGCGGCTCAGGGTCTGTGGGCTTCTCCTGCGAGTTCTTGGCCACGGCGTTTCCAAATCTTTATAAGGCTTTGGGCCTAGGAGGTTTCGGCTGCACGGCTGAGTGCCTAAGGCTTCGGCCACAAGGCTCGCGAAAAAGGCGCGAACCCACCCTTGGAGATGCAGAAAGGATTGCTTAGCAGCAGAAAGATGCAATAAACCCAAAACCCTAAACACGCAACACACTTTGTGGGTGGAAAGAGGAACCGGGCCCTTCTGCTCCAGCCCTTGGCAGCTGACAGCAGCTCCACAAGGCATCAGCATCAAGACATGCTCGGGAAAGCTCAGACGACTGAGCAATTGCAAAGACTGACCTGTGGATAGTAAGGAATGGAGGAATGGGGTATAACTATAACGACTATTACTACCATTCTTCCATTCCCTACTAACCAAAGGTAAGAAGAAGCACCTGAAAGCAAGCTTCCTAAATCCTACGTCAAACCCCAGCAGCTCAACACTCCGAACCCCAATCGCTATACTCCTTAGGTTCAGTGTCGTGAAACACCCAAAGCTTTCCTCCGATTGCGAAGAAAAGGCACCGCTGGAACAGCCGCTAACCAGGTTGGGCTTGGCGCTGTCGTCGGATCGGAATGCCAAGCCTGTTGCGTCAACTCTTTTTGTTTCGACATACAAGGGTAGGTAGGTTCCACACAGCGCCACCTCAAAAGTATAGAAAAAACTGAGTCGAGGAGAGCAAACCACAGCGGGATAAAGCAATCACAACCAAGAAAACCAATAATGCGAATGCATGTGGTACGATTCTGCATGCAATACATTGGACGATGGGGTCACTTCATGGTGTAAGAGCACTTCTGTAAGCTTCTACCCATAAGACTGATCCAGAATCCCTGCTCTCCTAAACACCAGAAGTCAAATACCTCATGCCTGTGGAAACGTGTTTATGTGCATAACCTGTCCATCCATTTATGTAAATGCATGTCTGCTCTTCTGGTGTCCTACTGCCAAACAGGGTGGAGGCAATCCCTGGGAGGTGGCACTGTTTCGGCGAAGGCGAAGAACGTGAAAGGAGTTTGAGACATACAGGTATATACATACGTATATATATACACACATATATAGAGAACTATGTATATATGATGTATATATGCACATGCATGAACGAACTTGCATATATATATATATGTACATACAGAGGTATCTACCTGCTCTATCTGCCGATCGTTTGAAGGTTTAGGCAAATCAACAGACCCTTAACTCAAGCATTCTGAGCACCCCCCGACTCCTCCCCACTCGTTCCCCAGTTCTCAGCAGAGCTGCAGGTAACGCGACCCTGGGCTTGATTGAACTCGAAAAGCACTCGGTCCTTCGAAGCTATAAAAGACGGTTTCGGCGCTCACACTCGGACATCAAGGAGGGTTTGGGGTTCTCTTTACAAACCCCGTTGAGAGTGTTTGCCTTCTTGTCCACGACCCTACGCCCTCTGCGAACTTGCTCGCTCGCTTCTGCAAGGTCCCAGCGAATTTCGTAGCGGAAGAGGCTGTGGACTCCAAACCCCAAGCCTTTCTACCCGACGGCTCTCATCTGCTCGAAGCTTGATCTGGCCATGTCAAAACAGTTCTGAATCGAAGTTTGGAGGGCTTCCTCCGGTCATGGCTATGGCGGTGAAGGATTCGGATTTCGGGCGTGCATCGTCGTCTGTAGATGGGACAGTACTTTTCCTGGCTCCACGTCTTTACGATGCCTAACATGTCACAAGCTGTGTTGGAACTTGAACCAGCCCAATGCCGCAAGCCCGCCTACAAACTCTGAAACTGTAAGCACATCTTGCATCCTTATCCATACAACTCCTTGTATCATCATGTCTGCCAGAGTTTGAACTTGTCAGCATGCAGCATATGTGAATATTGAAGAAGCCCCAGAAACAAATTGAAAGAGAAACCAACGTGTAACCCGTGGAGTAGGGGAGCTTGAGAAATGAGTAGCACCAACATAAAACCTTAAGCCTTAAGAAGTAGGAACCCCGATTTCAAGGATGCCTCAATATGAGGTACCTTGGTTGAAGAAACCCCCAACAACCCTTACAGCCATCAAGAAGACCCGACAGAATAAGCTCTAGTCTGGGATCGCATGAGATGTCGCAAGGGCTGTCATGCGAGAAGAAAGCCTCCGCTACTCTCGAGTTCCTGAGTGCCTTGGGCCACCAAAGCTTATGCAATGTAGGGACCTTAATATTCAGAGTAGGGCTTAGGGGTATATTACTACTAACTACTATAACTAGAATAAGGTACCCCCCGAAAACCTGTTTCAAGTATTCAGGCCCCTACATTAGCTTGCGGTACGATAATGGCACACGTGCGGCATCACCTATTCAGCTGCTGTGGCTCAAGGTTCTAGCAGGTCCTGGTTTAGAAATTTAGGAATACGTTGTCTCCCGCGCATGGCAGGAATAAAGGCTAAAAGTCTAAGGTCTGTGCCTCTAGGCTTTCACACGCGGTCCTCGCGAACGTTCATCATGCAGATGCGGCCACTTGCAAAGCCTACGGCCACGATGTCGAGCGCGTTTGGTGCTTCCTTGCGTCAAGCCGGTTTAGGTCAGGAAGTCCGAAAACATGCTGAACTCTGGCCGAAGAAATCAAAGCTTGGTGCTTCAGTACAACACTGCAGAACCCAATAGTCCAGAAGGTCCGCGCTGTAGAACCAGGATCATCTGTTAATATGTTGGGTGGGGCAGCAGACGTAGCCAAGCTGAGGTGGCTGCTTCGAGATCTGATCCTCAATCCTAGACCCAGGAGTCCCACGAGTTAAGATCGTCGCACTCAGTTTGCTATGTTCCTGGCGTTCCTGTGCGGGTTCCTGATGAAGGGTATTTGGGTTTTTTCCCTCTCTCGCATGGCAGGAGACTATGTCCACAGGCGAGGTTAGTTAGGGGACAAATAGACATCATGTTGAGGAAATAGGGTACTGCTTCTGCTGCAGTTCTGCAACAGTCATCTGAGCCATGTCGTGAACTTGAACAGTATATCCCGGGCTCTACCGGCACAGCCCTGGGACAGCCATCTACCTCAAAGCTTTCATCGCCTAACGACTGGGACTGGTATTCAGCATGATGGCAAACCATGCTATACTGAATCCCTACTTTTCAAAAGCCCGGTTAAAGAGGCTGGGATCCATCAGCGATGTGATGCCGACGGCACCGCTAAGCTGTGCCTGCGACCAAAAGCATGTGTGGTTCTGATTTAGGCTATATTCCTTAGTTGCATGAGGGGATTGGGTCCTCTTGGCTCAACATCACTAGTTGCTCCTGCTTAGCCAGGGGACCTCTCCAACAAAGGTCCTCTTGAAGGTTCCTATTTGAGCTACTTCTTTCCTGAAATTCCCAGATTCAGGTTTATGCCCCCCCCTAAAACCATAACAGAGATTAATATATTGAATATTCTCTTGGGTTTTAAATGAACAATAAAAAAGTAACTCCTAAGGAGACTATAGAGGTTCCCTAGTAGCCCTTCAACCTGCTATTCACTCCTGATGGCGAGGCCCCATCATAACACGCAAGAAGGCTACTACTGGGCGGCCTAGAAAGTTGCTCCGAAGCGGTATTGCTTTTAAGGGTCCACGGGAGGCTTCTGCAGGGTTGGGTTCAATTCGTGCAGCTTCAGGAACCCATTGTGTATGTATGGCTTCGGGCCCTCATTAAACATCCATCCACCGAGAAATTGAAGGCAATGCAATCAAATGCTAGCACATATACACGTACATGAATGTATATCAATACACATACCCATGCACATATGCATGTGTGTAAACATGCACATATGCAGACAAACAATATGCCGATGCATATTCTAAAGGCATGCATCCACATATGGACATGTGAAGATGCAACCCACCCTCCCAAACGCGTCATTACTACCCATGACCGTTTTCTGCATCACGCCTGTAAACCTGAATCCCGATTGACACAAAGCTAAACAACAACTAACAATATATGAGGCAAGGAAAACCAGGCCAAGCCGTGTCAACTGTGCGGATGCCAAGCTGAAAACTCGGCTTTCCCAAGCTCTAAGCCCTGCTATACAGGCGGTGTTCTCGCCCCTACTCGCGAATCTCCAGCCACCCTGAGCCCTGCCTGACCAAGGTGGGACTTGAAAGTATGGATACGCTCTCGGGAGCGCACGTTCCACAACCTGCTATGCAGTTGAGGCTTCTGGCGCTCAATGCAGGGGCGTTTTGGGGCCCATTATGCTTTAATAATAATAAGGAGTTCCCAAAATAGTAAACACATAAATAAAAATGTGTGTATATATATATGTATATATATATATATGTATATATATATATACATATATATATATACATATATATATATATATATAAAAGTATAGAAGAGGAATTTGGAGATTAAAGCTCTCGCCTTTAGCATCTTCAGGGCTCAAGTCACCTAGCTCTCCACTGCTCAAGCTACAAACATTAGGGGTTCGTAGAAGTGTTGTTCGGCGAAGGCAGTTAGATTTCTCTAGGCATCCCAAGTCTTCAACTCTACCGCCCGGAACCCTAAAATCCCCGAACTCCCACCCCAATCTACAACATAGTAGAGGGGGCTTACAGTTTTGACGTGAGTAAGGTGTATTCCGGTGCGTTCCTCTTCTAAACCCAAGATATGTTCTTCGAAGGATAACAATGGTAGACCCTACATAGTTATACGGATCTTATGTTTCTGATTTTAGCGTTTCTGAAGTTTCTGGAAAAACCTACAATCCTCGCGAGCCGGACCCTTCTTGCGTTCTGCGTGTTGGGGCTTTGGGTTTTCAGTTCTTGGTGGGCGTTTCAGGGTCTGGTGTATGAGCCAGTTGGAGCTGCAGGCAGTGATGCGCACCCTCGAAATGCGCTTCTTGCTGACAGACTGTTGGTTTTCAGAGAGGGGGTTCCAGGAAAGTAACCGAGGGAGCCGACTTCTATCTCGGGTAGGCGCACTCATTGCCTGAAGTTGGCCGCGATCTGAGGCCAAGTTTGGATTGACGCTTCTTCCCACCATCAAATCATGCAACCATCAGCTCGCTTTACATGCAGAGAGCGCTAGACAGAGAGAGAGATAGAGAGAGAGAGAGCAAGGGCGTTCAAGGCACAAGCTACAAGCACATGCAAAGATCGCCTGCATGAGTCAAGCTGATGGTGATACGCCAGTTTGGCATTTAGTGAGAAACCCAAAACTTGACATCCTCGGCCGGAGATCACGGAAGCCGGACTCCTGAATCCGGAAATGCCAAACCGGATTGAGGCGATGCAAGTTTCGAGCCCACGAAATCTCCGTCCAGGCAGCTCCATGCCGCCAGTTGCCCCAGCGATCAAGACCTGGAGTTTAGGCTTCAAGGTAAGGTGGTTGCTGGGCGTTTTTGGGCGCTCATCGCATTTCAGTCTTCTTTCGAGCCTTCAACGTTTAAGCCCAAATCCTTCAGCCCACACACTGAGCATTCACTTGTATAAACCGGGTGCCGCAGTGCTGGGCACCACTCTAGCAGTAGTAGTCGTCCTCATCGTCGCTGTAGTAGCAGAAGCAGCAATCGTGTTAAAACAAGAACGAACTTTAACGAACGCGACCTGTTAGTAGGACTGCCGGGGCTTATCTGCTGCAACATCGTGGAAGCAAACACTTCGAGTCTATGGGGTCCAATGACTGCCTGCTATCCTCTGTCCTGGCTTGTTTCTCTAGGGTTTTAGGGTCACAGTGCGTAGGGTCTCGGGTGTTAACTTGGCATCAAGAAATGCGATCTGATCAATCCCAAGTCTCATACATTATCAACTTGCAGTGAACCCGGTATAGGGATTCTGAAGCTGAGGCCTGTCTTACTATGGCATCAGGTTCCCTGGGCGCCTTGTGCAGGTAGGTTGGAGGGTGGCGCACACCTCGGCTGAACACTGAAAAATCGGGTTTCGGGGTACTGTTTTCGGAGACTCTGAGAGAAAGCTCTTACTGACTTACTGCTTCTTCAGACTTCAGGCCCCTTACTTGAACCAAATTCCGCGCGAGGAATTTAGATAACCATGCGCGGGAACTGGGACATGCGCAACCAGCGGTGCCGTCAGGATGCAGGTGACCGCCCCAAATTCCCCCAGGTTCAAACGGCCCAGGGGTGCGACCACGCCATCCTGGATTCAGCTTGGCTTTGAGGGCGATTGTCTATAAATAAACAAGTATATAAATAAACAAACGAATAAAGATAGGTAAATAAAAATATTTATGTATATATATACACACATGCACAGGGACACCATGTACAGCATTTCATATCATGCATCACACACACATGCACGTATACGTATACATATACATGTGCATGGTGCGCATACATATACATATACAGATGCATATACTTATACACATACACATATTCACATGTAAAAACAGCATACACACACAAACGTGTGTAGATATATATATATATATATATATATACGTATATTGTATATATAGGTCATAATGTATATATGTAGATTTGTTATTTACTTGTTTCTTTGCTTATTTATATCTCTGATATATATATATATATATATCACATATACACAAGTCTGTGCAGTAAAGTTTCTGGGTCGAAGAATAGTCAACTCTCAGTCTCTATCCTCTCCGCGCCATCATTGAAGGAAGGGGTCTGGTCGTGGCCACCAAGCACTTTCCGCATTGTTGCTCTACCATCAACGCGGCACAAAATGTGGCAGTAGCAGTAACAGGAAACGTAATAGCAAAAGAATTACCCTCGCTGAACATTGAGATCACCAGTTCAGATGACTAGGAGCCGTTCTGAGCTGTAGCCCACGTACTATAATTTACAGCATTTCAGAGTTTGATTGTTGGATCCCCGTTTGATTCCTTTTGGACCCCTGCTTGGTTTTCTGATGCCCATCCCCTGAGCGAAGGATGCCAAGGGGCTTGAGAGAGGCTAGCCTGTTGTTTGAAGGCATATTTTCACCGGGGAGAGCACTCTGATTGTAATGTTTGCCTCTTCGATGCAATTTACTAGTTTCACTGCCGTCTTCCAACAAGAGAAACGGACGCTGCAAAGGCAACCTAGCAGGTCCAACTTTCCAGTTTTCTTCGCTTGCAGCGCAATAGAAGAAAATGTCTAGGTATCCTGGTTCTGATAAGCAAACAGCAACATAAGAAGGGAATAAGGCCATTACCGGAGGACCTGGCAGAATTCTCCGGCTAGAAATAGGTGTTGCGCTGCGCCTCAACTGCTCAGGCCCGCTGTCGGCCGCTCGTCAGGGCTACAGCTCAAAAATGATCCCAAATGCTTCCACCTTATGTACTGCCCCCGTACAGTAAGAGTCTATCATAGGGCTACTATTAAGGTCCTAATATATCTAGATTATGAGTACTAGTCAACTATTACTGAGGGGGGGCCGTACTCAATTTCCACCCTAAACCCTGAGCCACAAAACCAACAATTGCCAAGCCCAAAGCCCTTAAACCCTCTCCCAACACACACAAAAATCCATTTTCCACGCAGGCCTCAGCAGTGGCCTTCTGGCTTGCCAGCTCTGTCAAGGGCCACCTGTGGCCGCCCCGAACTAAATCCCCCGCCAAGCATGTGTGTGTGTGTCTGCGTATGAGGCCCCCTACTGTAATACACGTACTTCCAACATATCCCATGGCCTGATCGTGATAATTTTTGGCCTGTTTTGTTGTGGGTTTAGAATTAGAACTTTGGGGCTTCGCCTTTCAGGGTTCGGGTTTAGTGACGGTTTAGTGGTTTAGTGTAGCAGGTGTGCTGCCGAGACGAAGACTTAAAACAACTTCGGCATGATTCAGTAATTGCTTGCAGCTGTTCAGCTCAGGTGGGAAAAACGGCAGCGTGGCTGTGTACCAACATCCATACGTGCAGCATCAAGCGACTGAGCAAGGCAATTTCCCAATGAGTTTGGTTGCAGCCATCCTCCGTTTCAGCTGCCCCAAAGAAAAAGCCCCCAAACCCCAGAGCCTGAATCCTGAAACCCTGAAGCCCTCAAAAGCCTCGTTACGTGTAAAGCTCATGTCCAAGCAGCACAATGACCTCACTTCCAGCGGCGGAGATGAGGAAACTCGACCCGAGTGGACACCTCTGAAGGCTCTCCGACTTCAGCTTCCAACCCTTTCCCCCCGAAAGAAGGGTATAAGGATACTACTCAGTGACCTGAATGTAAGGTTCAAGAGGGTTCGTAGATTTAGCGTATGAGCACAAGGTTGCGACGTCGTTGCAAGGCCGCTTAATGTGCGAAGTAGGGGGGCATCAGTGCGTGTTTACATCAAGCCTGCTCTATAATGGCTGCAAAGGCTTTTTGCTTGCTCTATTTTGCTTTGTTGGCGAATGACCACCGGGAGATCCCAAGCTGAAGCCAGGATCCGTTCCGAATGTTCTGAGCGGTTCAACCCGCATTTGGCCAGCACCGTTGACTCTCCACTTATGAAGGTCCTGAGGCCCATGCGGACATGCGATGCTCTACGCCGCTCTACGCCTTCAAACATCTGTCTGAACACTTCTCCGTCACTTTGGCTGAGCTGTGGAGATTGTAGTCGTCAGATCCGGGATCGGAGGTGGTCCACATGGTCAGGCAAGCAAAGCACTGATCATCCCTTGTCGAGAAGAGCTGAGCAACGACTGCTGCATGTTGACACGACTTTGTCCACAGAGTCCAGGTTGTACTCACCGCCCCGGCGTGCGTCATAGCAGCTCCACATCGACACATATGCGAGGCAGGCTTCGTCTTCTGGGGCTAAATGCTCCGAGCAAGATTTCACGCACTTTTTCTGGATGTCCTCGACCTGATTTCTGCAAGAGACATCAAAAACATCGCTGTAGCCGACGCAGGTTACTACGACCAAGGTCTCGAAAGACGAGGACGACCAAGTCCCAGTCCTAGATGGTAGGAATATGCAAACTTCAAGCCCGAGGCTAACCTCGGGAATCTTTCACGGCAGTCGATCTGTCTCGGATTCTTGCCGCCGTCTGGATGTGGGTGCGGATACATTTACAGGCAGCTGCCAAATTCTGATCGTCCTGAACCTCCAACCGGGTCTAGGGAATACAGCCTTAAACGAGAAGCCCTTCATAATTTCAGGACGTATGCCTGAAATCCATAACCTGCTGGGCTCCTACTATAATTACTACAAAACTACAGCATACGCAAGAAACTCAAGTACGCCAATCAAATCATGCGCCACATGTTCGAAGAGAGGTTCCCTGTGAGTCACTGTCTCAAGACCCTACTGGTACAGAGGGTGTAACTTTCAGAGAAACATGAAATTACAAGATCTGGGAAGCCTATGTAAAAAATGCCAAGCAAGCGTGGAGCTCGACACCGTTTGAGGTGCCTAACACTTTTCTTATCGGACAGTCTAAGGCAGATGTGTATATATACATATATATATATATATATATATGCTAGCCCCCCCCCCCAAGACCAACCCTGAATTCCCTAAATTCCCTAATTCCCTACCCATTGGATTTAGGTATTTCCCTAAATTCCCTAAATTCCCTAATTCCCTACCCCATGTGTTGGATTTGGGGAATTCCCTATTTCCCTAAATTCCCTAAATTCCCTAAATTCCCTAAATTCCTTAAATTCCCTAAATTCCCTAAATTCCCTAAATTCCCTAAATTCCCTAAGTCTGACCCCCATGGAGAAGATTCAATGGTTTCCGTTCATGGGTAGGGAATTTAGGGAATTTAGGGAATTTAGGGAATTTAGGGAATTTAGGGAATTTAAGGAATTTAAGGAATTTAGGGAATTTAGGGAATTTAGGGAATTCCCCAAATCCAACACATGGGGTAGGGAATTAGGGAATTTAGGGAATTTAGGGAAATTAGGGAATTTAGGGAATTTAGGGAATTCCCTAAATCCAACACATGGTCCGGGCTGGGAGTCAGGAATGTTAGGGAATGCGCTAAAACCAACACATGGGGCTGGAAATTAGGGTATGTAAAGACTTTAGGGATTTAGGGAGTCTGCAGGAACTCACGCATTCTGTAAATTCGAGGCATGGAAGCAGTGATTAGAGAATTTAGGGAACTCGACCTCGCGACGTCGCCGGTTGACGTGTCTGTGCAACTGATACTTGTAGTAATATTGATATTATTTTTAAAAAAATTGAAAACTATAATACTCATACGAGTACTATTACTTATAGTAATACTACTGGTGAAACTGATAGTATGCTAGTATGAATACTGATGTTCCCAAGAATACATGAAATCATGTACATTGTATGAATAGTCTTGATGCGAATACTAATATACATACTATAGCTAGTATTATCGCTAGTATGAATATTGGCTATGCATATTCGTGAAATTACTCATTTTTGGAGTACTCATATTCATGCTAATATTAGCACTAAGGCTAGTGCGAACGTGCATAATAACATGCTCATACATGAATGTTAGCATTCGTATTAATATCAGCATTGGTATGTTTTTCAGTAGTACTAGTAACTCATACGAAGTGTAACCTCAAGTTTCATATTCCGACGAATACCAACGCATGTTTTGTTCATACTAATTTTAATTCTACTACTAGTATCTACTCCTAATATTGAAAAAACTGTACTAATACCAATTTTAGAATTGATGTGAACACGAACTTTAATGTTCTTGCCAATACTAATATGCATAGTAATATTAGTTAGCATTAATGTATAGGAAAACTAATGTTCTTACGAATACTAATAATCATGTTCCCCTTTTATATTCATATAAGAATCGTCATGCCTAGATACGTACTAATGCTAGTACTCATGCTAATACGAGTATTAATACCAATACAAGCATAGGTATGAATATTCCTACGGGTATTTATGCTCATGTTCTTAACAAAATTATTCTCAGTACGAATACCGACATTAATAGTCTCTTTAGAACCATATTGATATTAATATGAGCACTAATACTTCGGCTAGTACGAACATGCATAATACTAGCAAAATTATTTGTGCTCATACAAATATAGAAAGATTATTACATACTCATATTAATATCAATACCAATATGAATTTACAAACATCATATTAATGTCAATATCGTTTTTGTAATGTATACTAAAGAATACATCAGAATAAGGCACAAGGAAATGAATGCATCAGATTGTTAAAAACTCAATGTTTTCATTTACCAATATGTATGGTTATAGTATTATACTAATATACTAATAAATTAATATACTAATATACTGAGAAACTGATATACCAATAGACCATTGTTACTAATATACCAATATACGAGTATACCCAAAATTTTTTATTAATATATATGTTTTGTTTATATACCAATATACTGAATATACACATATGAATACTTATACACATAATGTACTAAGACTAAGTTTTTAAAGCCCAGCCCACGTCTAATATTAATACGAATACTAACACAAACACTAACACTAACACTGCTATAGACATATATTAAATTAAACTGGAGCACTAATACTCATATTAATATTAAGACTAACACTGAGGTTGACACTGACACCAGCATCAGCACTAACAGGAACACTAATCAAAAGAACAGTAATATTGGACAGATACCAGCAGCATTGTTAGAACGTCTAAAATTAGTAATGACACAAAACTAATAATAATGCTAACGCTAGCAAAAATATTAAGGTTACTGCTCACAATAATTGAGGTTCAAACTTAGAACAAAATTAAGTCAAGACCAATGTTAACACTGTTTTTTGAGACTGAAACTAATAATAAGACTTTGACAAGATGACAACTCATGTTAATATCAATACCAATATGAATTTACAAACATCATATTAATGTCAATATCGTTTTCGTAATGTATACTAAAGAATACATCAGAATAAGGCACAAGGAAATGAATGCATCAGATTGTTAAAAACTCAATGTTTTCATTTACCAATATGTACGGTCATAGTATTATACTAATATACTAATAAATTAATATATTAATATACTGAGAAACTGATATACCAATAGACCATTGTTACTAATATACCAATATACGAGTATACCCAAATTTTTTTAATGAATATATATGTTTTGTTTATATACCAATATACTGAATATACACATATGAATACTTATACACATAATGTACTAAGACTAAGTTTTTAAAGCCCAGCCCACGTCTAATATTAATACGAATACTAACACGAACACTAACACTAACACTGCTATAGACATATATTAAATTAAACTGGAGCACTAATACTCATATTAATATTAAGACTAACACTGACGTTGACACTGACACCAGCATCAGCACTAACAGGAACACTAATCAAACGAACAGTAATATTGGACAGATACCAGCAGCATTGTTAGAACTTCTAAAATTAGTAATGACACAAAACTAATAATAATGCTAACGCTAGCAAAAATATTAAGGTTACTACTCACAATAGTTGAGGTTAAAACTTAGAACAAAATTAAGTCAAGACCAATGTTAACACTGTTTTTTAAGACTGAAACTAATAATAAGACTTTGACAAGATGACAATAATTAATAAAGGATGAGGCACACAAACTGGACTCTGTCTTTTACCACTCCGACAAGACGCGCCGAGAGTGTAAATGGTGTCCATAAAACTGGACCCTGTTTTTTACCAGTCTGTCAAGAGGCGTCGAGAGTGCAAACTTTGTACGGGAACACAAACACCATCGGTATTTACAGTGGTTTCGGCTCTTATTCATGACGCTGTGAAGACAGTAATGAGCAGGACAATGGCCGAGGTTGGTCCTGGGGGGGGGGGTTACCATATATATGTATGTATCTGTATGTATATGTATATGTATATGTATATGTATATGCATATGCATATGTGTGTATATACATGTGGTTTGCACATATTTATATATACATACACACATACACACGTATGTAAACAAATAAACAGATATAGATGTAACTGTAAAGGAATGTAAACACACACACACACACACACACACACACACACACACACACACACACACACACACACACACACACACACACACACACACACACACACACACACACACACACACACACACACACACACAACCACACACACACACACACACACACACACACACACACACACACACACACACACACACACACACACACACACACACACACACACACACACACACACACACACACACACACACACACACACACACACACACACAAATAAGCTCATGTCTATATGCATATTTGATGCATGATGTCTCAGGAGTATTGAAGTTATTGAAGTCTCTGGGTCGATCCGAGAGCCGAGGCGCAGTACGGTCGCCGAGCTGTGGTGCCCACGCAGGCGTCCGATCTCAGCCACACGATGCCACACGACCTAAGCCGAGCCCCGCTTGAGGGTTCAGGGGGTCACATCCAAGGATTACTACTTGTTTTGAAGTGAAGGAAGCTCCGCTAGTAAGGGCCCCTCGTGATTGTTGATCCCTGCTTTCTGAAAGGTTTTGGGCAATCTTTCATGATCCGGTAGTGGTCGTGCGGCAGGACAAAGGCTGTCAGAGATCAGATTCTTTCATCCAAACACTTAGCCATAAGACTGCTGCATAAGGCTCCGAGTCCTCCCGTCGCGCACTGACACCCATGCAACGGAGTACAAAACTCTGCCCACGAACCCAGCTGACTTCCGCAGTCTTCTTTGCCTTCACCAAGAATCGATATCAAGCTTCAAAGCAGTGATGACGGTCTCGCCCACCGTAGTAATGGCCCGAATCTGCAAAAGGAGTAGATTTCTGTGATGCAGATACCGGGTCAAAGCTTCGCGGGTCGAGCGAGGGCTCACACTCCACTTCTGTTTCATGCTCCTTCGACTGGAGTGTTTGCAAAGCTCCAGGAAGTATTGACACAAGCTACGACTCAGACGGTGAAGTAGACAAATACTTTATCCGAAGCGCCAATGGCCCAAACGCCAAATCGAACGCGCCCGACCTCCTAAGACTGCAAGTTACTTCTGACACCCTTTCGTGACTTGGACAGGGCTGCAGCTTCAGGGCCTCAGGTGGGCATAAGCTTGTGGAAGCTATGGGACTTAGTAGCCAGGGTTATAAATAAGGCAAAACAAGGTAACGAATTATAGTGCTTGCTACCCATACATTCAGCTAAGGTATTCTATTAATCTGAATAAGCGAGGGTTTGCCGACCAGGCTGGGCGTCTCCAGTGTCGAAGCTGCCCCGCAGCATAGAAGCTTTGCTTAAGGACCCTTCGAGTACCCAGCAGGCTCTGTTCGCGCTTAGTTACGGGCTCGGTGTTGCTATTTCGACCTAAGGCTTCAGCCGGGAAATGTGTTTGATTGAGGGTGCTGGCCGTCTTCAGCCCTTTAACTACTACACTAGGCTCCTAAACGCCATCTGCCAAGTATCCAGACGGTTTGCCCGGGCCTTCTCGTTCAGCCGAGGACCAATGTAGGCAAGGCGGAGTTTGTCGCACTCGAAGACTTGAAAGCCTGTACTTGGGATCTGACGCTCAATTTTCTCTATTCGTCTCTCCAAGTAAGATTTTGGACGTAAAAGCGTGTGTGTGACCGGACGGTTTAGACTTGTCAGCAAGTAAAACCGTACACTAATCTAGTAGTCAGGTATTGGAGAACTGCCCAGAGGTTGGGTCGTTAAAGTTGAAGACTTCAGGCCAGCATTCCGTGAAGCTATTGAGCCAGAGTTGATAACATTTGTACATCTATCTTGGGGCTGTTCTTTCGGTCATGCTTGCAAGAGCGGTTGTAAGCAGAATGACGTGGCGTCTTGCTCGCAACTCGTCGAACTAGTGGTACGTCACCCTGGAGATGGGTGGCTGGTGGTGGCAGCAGGAGCACCAGCCGCATAAATACAAACATGACAGTAATAGGACTAGAAGTAGCTATAGTTCTAGCAGTGACAACCCCGGAAACGACCAGCAGTTGGCTGGTAGGAATCCAGGCTCGAGGAAACCCCAATACATTGGAAACTGCAAAAGTCAAGAGTAGTGCTCGCAGTCTCCATTTTTTCTGCTGCGGCATGCTGGCATTAAGTTTCGATTTTCTGGAAGTCACGGCAACCCGGAGCCACCTCTTCCGACACTGACGGACACGAAGGAAGCATCGCCCAGAGTTTGCAGACTCAGAGGCAGGCCTTGCAGTCGAGCATTACAGAGTTGAGGCCTTCAGGGTTTTCGGCTTTTTAGGGCTAATGGGGTCTCAGGGTTTTGGGCTTTAGAGGTTTAGGCGTTGTGGTTTGTTTGGGGCTAGGTTTCCTCGAAGAGCTCTTAAAGGCTCCTCGGTGGCTGTCGTCAAATTCGCCTAGAAAAGAGCCACAAGATTGACTGCCTTCGATGGGCCGCCATGCTACCGAGGACTTCGATGAACGGGGTAAAGCAGGAGTGAACAAGCTCTGAACCAGAACAGACGCGAGTTTACACTGAAGGCAAGCCGGCCGGGTACCGGGTGGTTGCCAAGGCTTTGGCTGGCAACACTGGATGGCTCCGAAGAGCACCAAGAGCTACGATGAGAACCGCAAAGAGCAAAATCAGGAAGCGATAGTCGCACCTCCAAAGATATTATACTGCGGTTCGACGGTAGTCATACCTTTTTTCAATCTGAAGACAGGCAGATTATTTGGGAGTTTCCGAAAATCGGGGAGCCTAATACAGTACCCTGAATAGTAGGAGTTAGTATAAGGATCTCCAATTTAAGGTACCCCTAATTCTCGGAAACTCCCATTTTATCTATGGCAGCGAAGGCTGCAGCCCAGGTTGCTGTCTATGACGGTCCCCACCGAACGCACAGGTCGGAAGAGAGCGCTCTCCTGGGAACCGAGGACAGCTGCTCGCTGCAAGAAGCGCTTCATCATTTTTTGGGTCATCCTAAACGCATCTCCTTACACTGTCGACTGAAGGATGAGGCATGTAAAGAGTTCCGCCTGTTAGACAGAAGAGGGTTGCAGAGATGGTATAAAAGCAAGCTACATCACTGGAGGTCGCGGAGCAAGCAAGTTTGCTGAAGACTATGTGCAGCGCTACCCTTATCTCGACACTCAGCTGCTTCCATCCTCGACATGCTACACACCCGTGGGGCGGAGTGTAGGCCAACGCACCAACCAGTGCATGTTTCGTTCAGTTGCCACAGCTCCGAACTTTCACATCCCTATATCCCAACCTCCTAAACCCTCGAATGTAATAAGCCTGCACCCAGCAATCTTCGACCCAGCCTCTGCTGAACCTTTCACCTCATTCGGGTTCAAACCACCCCGCGTACAAAACCCCGAAGCCGCCCCCACGAAACTCCCAGCATGACTTGTCCGGCAGACCTAACTCTACAATCCGCAACTTTCTGCTCTTGTGCTCCATATGGGTAAACCTTTGTCCCGTCAGAAGACCTTCGGCTGTTTAAGGTCCGCTCTAGGACTCTCCGTAGCCGTAGCCAGCAGAGAGCCGGTGCAGGCCCTCAGTGCCCTCGAAGTCTTCTGGCCTTGTATTCCCTTTCTGCACTTTGAAAGAGACTGGTAAGTGGGTAGTTCTCAAAATTAAGGTCCCTTTTTGGGTACCCTAAATAATAGGTGCCGTATTATAATAGGGGCCCGAAAAGGGACCATGATTTTGACAACCACCCAAGTGCAGCCCACGGCACCCGAACCCGCAGCGCTGAAGAGGTCCCCGGACGCGCTGCTCGAGCGGTAAGACGCCGAGCCTTCCTTGGCGGCCTTAGTTGGCGAAAAACCAAAACAAGATCCCACACCCCATAAGTGACCTTTATGCACAAGACGGCCGCTGAGAAAGACCCTATCCTATTCCTCCCATAAGCTCTTTAATGGTAGTTGGGATATCCGTGGCGGTTCTGTCTTTTAGATGCTTTAAACACGCCCGCGTTGGCTGGCTGTGACAAGTTGGGGTGGGGATTCGATTCTTCGGGCTCTGAATTCCACCTTTATGGCGCAGAAAGCTCAGCATCCCTAAAATACGTGATACACCAAACCGCAACGATAAGCCCCATGTCATAGCTTAGGGTAGCGTCTCTAATCGAAGGCTGTTGGGAGTATTGAGCTCCCTGGACAAAAATCAGCCGCAAGTCCTGCTGGAATTATTGGCTGAGCGGAAGCCATACAAGTACACCATTTCATCCAGTTTGTTCGAATTCAGGAACGGACTTTCAACCCTTTCGGCCCGCGATCGGGCAGAGAACCTACCCCCTAAACCACTCATGAATCACCCACATCTCAAGCCATCGTAGCTTCTGGAAAACCAAGATCATTCCGTAGCAGGGAAATTCCAGTTCAAAGCCCTAGCGCCCTGGAGGAGCAAACACGCGGGTCTTCATGTAATGGAATGCTGGGAAACCGCTGTAGGATTTGTGGTTTTCTTTGTATTAAACTTTTCGCAATATTTACCCTGGTAGCCACATATAGTCTTTGTAATAATCTCCTAAACCAAATTCCAATGTTTCATGCCCCTGTATTGCCAGAGTCCTCTCGTTTGTTGGAGATTAGGGTTTTCGGTTTCGGCGCTCACACTCGGACAATCCAGGCGAGGCATATGGTTCGGAGTCTGATATGCGAAACGACACTAATGGGAAAGGGCTTGGAAGCCTACAGCCCCACACTTTAAGCCTTTAGCCCCGAACCCCAGCCACTGCCCAAACCCTTGGGAGTTCCGAATAAGGGGTCCTGATGATCCAAGGGTAAAAGGAGGGACCCTTAATAAGGACCCCTGGGTATATACCCTTAATATAGCTATTATGTACCCACGATATAGCCTATTTTTGGGTAGGGGTCCCCATTAAGAGTCTCTCCTTTTCCCCTTTGAGATGAGGGTTGCATTAACGGCAGCCTATAAATAAAATTCTCCTCTGGGCCACAGCTGGGGCTCATCAGTCTCCTCCTTTGGAAGTTCGTCGCGGAGTTGCCTTGATGCATAGTGCTTTAGCGGGCTTTCTTGGCCCAGGGTTAGGGTTTAGGGCATGTGCAGGGATGTGTATGAGTCGGGAGTTGGGATGTGGTGGATTTCGGCGAAGGGTATAGGGTTTAGATGGGTTTAGTGTAGGGAGTCGGGCTTCAGGTCAAGCGTTTGCGATGTGAGATCTATATCACGCAGGTTCGATCGTTCAAGCCGGAATCTAGAGTAGGCGGGGCCTTAGGGAGTTGCAGGAATTTTCTGTTTGAGGCTCGGAAGGCAGGCAAGTCGAAGCATGAGGGTTGAGAGTTTTTGGGGGACCCTAAACCCAAATCCTAAACTCCTAATTTAAGTAGCCTGAATGCAAAACCCGCGTTTGGGGACCCTGAACTCTGGAGGTTTCGGGCTCCGGTATGTCGACTTAGCCTTGACGGGAGTAGTTCAAGATATCGTAAACATAGGCTAGGCCAGCCAGCATTACTAATCTCTTAAACCCAAACCCTACCAACCTAAGTACAAAATTGCTCGAACTCCTCCCCAGAAACCTAACTCTGCAAACTCAGCAGCTGAACCTATGCCCTCATTTCCTCCAACTCCACTCCATGCTGGTTTAAGGATACTCAGATCTTATGGCTGGATGTAGATTTCCCCAATTTATGGGGGGTTAGGCCACGTGGGGCTGGGCATTGGAAGCTAGCTCCTTGCAGAAGCGGTCTGCCGCGAGGTCCACCCCTATAATATATCATAAGGAATAGACTATAAGACAGACCCCAAATTAGCCCATACCCATATGGGAGTTTCCAAAAATAGTTGACCCTAATCTAGCACCCTGAATAGTAGGACCCTTATTGTAAGGATCCCCAAAGTAAGGTACCCCTAATTTTCGGAAACTCCCATCCCACCCTAAACCCTAAACATGAGCCCATACCGATATGGGAGTCAGTATGCTATTTTGGGGTCCTTTTTAATCAGAATCCTAGTATCTAGGACATTTTCTTAGGGTCCCCTATTTTTTGGAAACTCCCAAATTAGCCCATACCCATATGGGTGGTTGTCAAAATGATGGTTCCTTTTTGGGTCCTTATTATAATACAGCACCTAATTTTTAGGGTACCCAAAAAGGGACCATCATTTTGACAACTAACCCTTAAAGGAGGAGAGCTCTACGAAGTTTCCGGCAGTTTGGGAGGGCACCCGGGCCTCTGCGCGACGTCCCGGGCAAGCATGGGACCGGTCCTCCAGGGAGAACCGGTCTATATTCTATGTATGTATGTATATATATATATATATATACGCACATATAGTAAATAAATATGAATGTAAACATTGGTAAAAAGTATATATATATATATATATATATATATATATATATCTGTATATCTATATATCTACCGGGTGCTTAGGCTTGGGCGGTCTAGGGCTGGAAGGCTTGATGCTTCTGAGGGTTGCACCGCTCACAACTGGGCCAAGCCTGGCGAAGTTACTGGTTTCATAGTGTCGGGTTCCAAATGGCCCAAGATGCAGGGTTCTGCTTCTCGGTTGCCAATTGGCTCGGGGCTTACCTGTCTGGTCTTGGAACTTTGGGATTCGGGATGCATGCACCCTCGGTTCGAGGGACGTCATTTTGCAGCATATGGTTCAAAAGCCCCCTAAACTCTTGCACCCCCCCAAGCACCGAAAGATCCCGAATCACCATCCCCCCTCCCTTCCCTGCGCACCCCACAGCAGCAAGCGAAGGGCGCCGGAGTGCGGCTCTGCACTAGCAGAGGCTTGCCATGGCTCCGGATCCGTCGGAATAAAGGAGTTCGACTCTCACAACTCGGATCTTGTTAAGGTGTGGGGCTGTAGGCTTTTGGCGGTTTTGGGGTTGAGCGCCTGAGGGGCTGAAGTTGGCAGTTAGGGTCGAGGTGGCTGCAACTTGGAGGACTTGGCAGGCTGGCTCGCTGGCAAGGCTTTCAGCCTTGGTTTCCGGTGGGGTCTGAGGCTCAGGGTGTTCTGCGCAGAGCTTAGGCATTAGGTTTTAGGACCCATGTTGTGGTATGGGGCTTCAAGCTCTGTTGGTGACGAATCACAACAGAGAGCTTTTCCTAGAAATGACACGTTGAGCAGTGCCGTAAAAGACGATGTGTCTTCACCATGGGCTTCGAGCATGATTCTGACTTGAAAATCTTGTGGACGACAGGATACGATGGTCGCACATGTCTTACCTGGCCTACCCAAACCCACCAGCCCTGACCCGAAACCCTCGAAACCCAAAGCTCCAGTACAGAGGCCTGACTCACTAGCAATAGCATTTTTAGTAGTTCCCCCCGGCCCCAAAAAAACAAAACAATGTGTTTAGTGTAAGAAGCAGGAATCCCTCGATGTCCACTCGGGGCTGCAGGTTCAAACTTCACAAAGCAACTTAGGCTTTACTATAGGGGTCTTATTAATCAGAATAGGGTTTGGGGCCCATTATACTATGATTACAAGAAAGAACCCCAAAGTAGTATAGGTAATTTTAATGAGGCCCCTATGTTAAGCCCTCAGCACCCCGACCCTCCCTGACCATTCCTGGTTTCAGAAGTAGGGCCTTTTTGTAAACAAACCTTCGTAAAGCAGGCGAAAGCTGCTGACAACTCCCGCGATTGAGGCCTCGGAACGGAGGCCAGTTTATGTAATGAGTGCCTCCAAGTGTCCCGCCATAAAGCTCGCTCCTCTACTGCATTTCTCCTGGCGCCTTTTTTTGCAATCTAGGTTGTCCAACATCTCAACCCGAACCCCAAAACTGTCAATCCTCGAAGATGCTCCAGCTGATTCAAGCTAGTTCCCAAGAAGCCGTTGAAGTAGCCCGCGAAAGAATGAGATTCCTTTTCCTACTGCTCAGCTCAAAAGGACCATCACACAACAAAAAAGGGAGATGGACTCCGCTATAAACATCTGTTACATCCAGTAAATGAATAAGTATGTGTAGCCACGTTTGTGTTTATACATGTGTACACAAATTAGCCAAGTTACTATCCGGCTATGTACAAATGCATGTGTTTTTGATTGTTGAGACACCCCACCGCCCCCCCCCCCCCCCCCCCCCCCCCCAATGAAATCTTGAGATGAGAAGTGGTTCATCTCAACTTGTCCTCGTCTTTGGCTTCCTCCGTCTTTGCCTTCCTAGGACACGATGCGGGGCTCCAGCAGAACAGTGGTAGGTCTTTCGGGGGTTTGCGAACGGGATGAAAGGTTTTAGGGTGGGACCAAGAGCTGTTCCTTACGCTGAAGCCTTCAGGGTTAGGCTTACCCTCAAAACCCTGAGGTCTCTGTTTGGGTCAGAGGCTCCCGTCAGTGTTGCTCTCATTGAGTTGCTGCCGGGAGTGAACAGGCATCCGTGCACGGTACCTACCAGGAGTTGGAATCCAGCCCAGCTACAGTTGTCCTGACGCCCCAAAAACCCTGGAGAACAGCTGCACCGATCGTCCTTATTCCAGCTTTCAACTTCAGGGGCTTACTGTAAGCACTTTTCGCAGTATGCCGCCACATCGGGTGTGCAAAGGCGAATGGCAGCCGAAACAGCGAACAAACGGGTCTCCATTGCTCCGGCGTGTGTGCCACTGCCCAAACAAGCTTACACATCCTTTCCTAAGCCGTTTGCTATAGCTAGGAACTGGGAGGCTTCTTGTTTTCGATTTATCGGTTTGTGTCAGGGTGTATGAGGGGGATATGTACAAGGGTTCCAGGTCTTATAAGCGTTGTTCGGGCTTCAAGAGGCTTGGAGTCCCTGGTTCTTCTTCCAAAGTACAAGTCTTACCGGGTTTTGCTCCCAAACCCTCCAACTCCAAAGTCCCGTTCCCAGCCAGGACCCTCCAGAGTCAGACACCTACATGCTCAGGGTTCTTGAGATCATGTGTCCTTGCTCTACATGTCCTTAAATCGGTTCGGTTCCCATTTGGGTAGTTGTCAAAATTATGGTCCCTTTTCGGGTACCCTGAATATTAGGTGCCGTATGATAATAAGGACCCAACAAGGGACCATAATTTCGACAACCACCCGTTTGATGGAGTCAAGATGAACCCGAAGATGTCCCGTCGGATGCGCGACCAAGGGTCTTCTTCGGGGGCTCCGAGGAGGCGTCCGGCTTGAGGAACTGCAGGAACCGGACCTGTGGCATCACAGTCCAATTTGAACCACTTAGGGTACTAAAGGGAGGGCAGTTGATTTGGGGGGTACTGGAGGTGCTTAGGATGCTTAAGGTGTTTAGGACTAAGGTCCTTCTGGTTCTGCGGGTGCTTTTAGCATTTAGGGGTGCTTTGCGTGCTAGACTTTTTGGTGATCATGTGTAGGGTGGTAGCTTGCTCGGGTGTTGGGGTAGTAGGGCTGTTAGAGCATAGGGCTTGTGGGCACCAGGCTGTTGGTGGAGTGATAAGGTGCTAGGACTTAGGGTGTTTGGGGCCTTCGAAGGTTGGTGCTTTGGGTGCCAGTCCTGTACGGTCAGCGCGAAGGTGTTGCGGCATCGTTTATGCTTTTCGGTGTTTCACAGGAGGGGCAAGGGCATCAGCCGGAAATCCAACGATAGGCGCGCCACACTTGTATGCCAGATCTGCTTTTTTCCTACCGTGTCAAGAATAAACCTGAAGCCACTCGCCTTTCAGTTCTACGCACGACGTATGTAGGGCCTCATAGAGTATACTATACCCACAAGCAATAGAACGCTAACTCGAAATCGTACACACCGAAAACGCACATCGAGCATCCTTTTGCTGCAGGCTTGCACATCGAGCATCCTAAAACTCCTACAGCCTGAATCTTACGCTGTTGACTTCCTAGCCAACCTATTCACGGTGGTAGTAGGACTAAGAGAAGACACACGAGAAGGTCCAACTTTGTAATTACCCCTAGGTACTAGGTCCTAACCCTTTAACCAAAACCTCCGAAAACTAGAACTTCCGGGGCAAGCCCTTAAACCCTCGGAAACAAAACTCTTTGATCTTCGTCCTTGTCTAGCCCTCACCCAAAAAACACATGTTTCAAACCACATAAAGATTATATGGACCCCATGAGACCCTGAAAAGCACAGCTTGTGGCGCCTTGCCGAACCCGTTTAAGAGCTCTTTGAGCCTGGCGAAGGACAGTTGGGAAGTGAGGGCCTCTCTCTCTCTCTCTCCCTCTCTCTCTCTCTCTCTCTCTCTCTCTCTCTCTGTGCCGTTTCATCCGGAGGGTCAAGGGTTAAGGGTCTAGCGGATCTTGTTTTGTGGTTTGAGCACTCAAGGGTTAAGTGGCTAAGATTAAGATGGCTGAGGGCTAAGGGTTTTCAGAGTGCAGTGCTTGAGAGATTAGAGCTTACGAGGTCTATTTCCGGGCGCAGGGTCCAACAGCTTGGGGTTGAAGGCCCTTCGCAGCCTTAGCGGTTTGGGGTGTGCGGTGTAAGGCTTTACGGTTAAGTGCTTGAATTGGGGCTGTAGGGGTGTGGTTCGAATTTGAGCTGTGGGGTATCTTCTAGTGGGGAACTTTCAGCGGCTGCTGCAAGGGCTTGGACAGCTTAAGGCCTGAAAGATCTTGAAGCTTGACAGAGGTCTGAGATTTTGGGTTCATGTCGGGGATAGGCCAAACCTGGCCTCCATGGGGGTCTAGGGTCCAGAGCGTGTTTGCGTGGGACGTGTTCTAGTTTCAATACATTTAGGGAAGCGTGGCCGCAGGGCTTTGAGGGCTGTATAACAACAATGTTGTGGCCTTCAGGGCGGACGTTTTCTGTGAAGAAACCCGTCCCGAATCAGGATTTCGACCGCTCATTGCGAGACCCTGAAGCCACGAAGAAAGCTAATTTCCATCACCACCATTGCGACGACGACGACGATTACGACGTCTACAACAACAACTACTACTACTACTCCTACTGCTGCTGCTGCTGCGGCTGCTGCTGCTGCTACTGCTACTGTCACCGCCACTGCTACCCTAGTGCTGCTGCTGCTGCTGGGGCTGCGGCTACTGCTGGGTTCATATTAGCCGATGCCACCTCCACCTGCGTCATATAGATTCCGTATGAAACAACGCCATCAGCGTGACCGTCAGTATTGCTGGTACTATCAGTGTACAGAATCAATGCTTGTCATCATGATCGTCAACATCATCCCCACGGCTGCCACCAGTCCCGTCAGAACCATCAGCATTGTCAGCACTATCGTCACCATCATGGTCTTTATCAACAACTTGGCTTTCTTTGTCTCCGTCTATCATGGAAGCTAATTACTCATTGCCATTGTCGCAATTTTGTGATCGCTTCCCTTGCTACCACCATCATCGTCGCCGTCATCATCATCATGAACTACATCCGGACCGTCATCTCAAACAACGTTGTCTTCGACCTTTTGTTAACTCAGATCCCCTTCTCGCGCCTGTGGTAGTTCGTCTTGGCAGGAAGCTTGGTGATGTCCTTATCGCGCAAGTGAACCCTAAGCCATGAACCCTTTTTACACCTGGACTAGGCATATACCAGGAACCGAGGCGCCCTGAACCCTAAACCCTAAACCATCCTAAACCCAATGCAGTCACAACCTGTAAAGCTTGAACCTCAAGTTCAAACCTCAACACCCCGCATATGATCCCTACGCCGTGGGCATGGCTCCATTCAGGGCTTCGATTTTCAGCATCTATGTTGGGAGCTTAGTGAATTTTGGGCTTTGGACTCTCGCACTCGCTCAAAGCAGGCACGAATTCCAGAAAGCAGCGACACTAACGAAGAAACTGGTAACATGTTTTGGGGTTAGGGTTTGGGGTTAGGACATAAAACGCTGTCTGGGCTTCAAGGTTTCGAAAGGATTTGCAGGGAGGTTTGTATAGCATCTACACATTTCGGTCTATGTAGGGGTCCACGGATTACGCTCTGTCGTGCAAAAAGTTCGGGCGGTGCGGCGTGTGTGCAGCGGGTTACGAGCTACGCACTCTTTGGACACGACCTTGACCGCAATCCAGTTGCTGAGTTCTCTGACACATAAAAACCTCTGCAAGCCCAGCAAGTTTACACCCGAATCCTAAGTTCCTACAGTAAATACAGTCCAAAGCCCCGAGTTTGAAGGTTGTGTACCCTGCTACGTTGTTACTCTGCTGCAAATCACTCGGGTCCAGGGGCCTCTGCAATTTCGACACTACGTGGCTTTGAACATATCCCTGAACCCTGATATGGAGACCACAAAACGAAGCCATAGTGAAAGAGACAGAGAGACACAAAGAGTCCTAAGCTGAACCTGGCATCATTGAACGCAGCCCGCTTATTGACCACCTCGACCATAAGTAGCACTTTCATTTTTGGTGCTTCGGGGCTCAGGGCTGAGGTTGCCATTCATGGTGCTGTAAGCATAGGCATTCATCGCCGTATACTGACGGACCACTCGTCTTTTCGCCCTAGCTCACAAAAGACAGGCCACAACACGAACAACAGCAAGACTATCAAGCCGCTCTGTCAGGAATGACAACAAGGCTAACCAGGCTGAGATTGCCAGTCGTTCTTTACTCATTAAACTTTACGAGCCAAGCGAGTGATGCTCACCGTAACAGTTGCAATGAACGAACATAGGCATGCCATGAACGCCATGCCATGCATCGGCGCTAGCGGAATGCCTGCTCACAAACCATACTAACTTTCGCCGCAAGCAGGGCATAATCACAACACCTGGCATCGCCAACATCGATCAATGGAACCAGCAATAAGACCCCCCAATACTTTAGAATCCGAAAGACGCACACCCGAAGGCCTGAAGATCCTAAAGCTTACAAGAGGCTACCATGCTCTGGAGGCTTTTGTGATCATAACAGACACGATGCTCTCAAGACTAGTTACTAAGTCGTCACAACAGTAAAGTAGGGCCTGGAACCTTGGCATTCTCGGGCTCCCACCATCACACAGCCGCGGATCATCTCCTGCTCGACTCGTTACGGGCAACCAAAAGCCTGAAAACCTGCTATTCCTTGGTTTTCTTTGTTGTAGATCTCATAGATATCGTCTCGTATACCTCATACCCCGATCCAAGAGCAGTGCACACCTGGCTCTCGGCAAGGGTTGGGGTTTGAAGGTGTAGTGGGTGGATATGTGTTTAGGCTCCTGGGGAGGTCAAAACTCTAGGATTTATGGGTCTGGGGATGAGGGTTTCGAGATTTTTGCCTGTCGCGTGGCTCGTGCAAGGTTGGTGCTTTCGACTTCAAAGTCTCCCTGTGGCACATACAAGCTACCTTTGCGGATCATAGGTACGGAAATCATGAGAAGGAGCCCTAGAAATGTCGGTCGTGGGCGCTTACGGGCTTGTGTTATTGAGGGCGAACCATGCCACTCAAGCGTTTGACGCCGAAAAGTCAAACCTGAAAATCGCCAGGCTTTTCGTCTGCAAACTTAGGGGTACCTGGTTCAGGGGTCCCTATCGTCAGGAATCAGCTGTGTCGGGTTCTATCTTCCAGTCCCACATGTCTGCAACTCGAAGTTCCAAAACCCGTGGATCAAGCCATGAGAGAATCGAAAGGCTCAAAACCCCGAGTTGTTCTGAACCGCGGCTCCGCTTACAAATACCTAGAGATCCAGAAGAACAGCGTCGAAAAGCGCAACTAGGAACCCTGTATATAAGGATGCTGAAATACTGCACAACCCCCCCCCCCCCCCCCCCCCCCCCCCCTCAATTTTTCTAGTGTCATGGGGCTTAGATTGAAAGCAAAGGCCCCCAAAGGCCGGTCGTCGGGGTCACGGGGTTGTGGATGGAATTGCTTAGAGGCGTTTCACGCCACAATGATCAGAGAACCCTATGGAGAGTAAACCAACCTATACCAACATATTCACGCACGTGCGCAGCTGTGAAGAGATGGAAGCACAAAGAAGTATCACACTGATAAACAGATGCACCGTGACATGTCCCTAGATCCTAGCCCACAGGAGCCAAACCCTACGAGGCTTCGGCTGTTAGGAGCTGCTGCTCGGCGGTTTCAGGTCTTCGGTTCAGAAGCCAAGCGGGGCATGTGGGAGTTTTAAACTCTCGCAACTTGGGCAAGCCAGACGAGGTCCATGCGTTCGGGTCGGGGGTTCTCGGGATCAGGTTTCAAGCAGAAAACGCAAGCTAGGGCTACTAAGTACCCCAACCCTGGCGCCTCTCATCGACTTCAGGATTCGAACAACAACATCAGACATAGCCCTTGAGTAAGCTGGGGGAAGACATTGGGTTCGGGTACATGTTGGGTTTCGTGGCACTAGGGTCCGGATGTTCAGGGATTGGTGTGTGCGCCGGCACAGGGCAAGGACTCACTTTGCAGCTGTAAAGATCCAGGCCTTGGCCACTCGGTACTACTTTGTGAGTCGACGACAAACCCGCCCACAAGATCGAAAGGTGAGTATGTCAAAGAGATGTTAAAAGCAGCCGTGCTAGGGCTTCAGGCAGCTGAATTGGGATGTTGGCCTTCGTGGTCGTGATGACGGGTGCGGGTGAAGATGACGTTGGCGATGACCACCACCCAAACCAACAAGTGGAGAAAACTTATGGATAGCCCGCACACAAACTGGTCCTACACCGTGAGAACTTTTCTCGCTGACCTTCAGAGCTCTGGAGCTGTCGCTTCAGGCCCGGAGGCAGTTTGACTGGCCTCCAGTAACTGCCTGACTTCGTCGCACTGTCTCTCAATGGCCAGCATGAGTGCTGTCTTTCCGTACCAGTCGCACACGGCCGTGTCAGCCCTGGCCTCCAGGAGCAATTTCACCTCCGTAGCATGACCGTTGAATGCTGCATGCATCAGAGCGGTAGAGCCCTGACTGTCACGCAGCTCGATCTCAGCACCAGCCTCAAGGAGCAACTGCACCACTGGAGTTTTGCCGTAGAGTGCTGCAAACATCAAGCTTGTACTGCCCCCATTGTCACATGCATCCCGCTGAGCACCCGCCTCCAAGAGAGACTGCACGACCGCAGCACGACCATTGACGGCCGCGAGAATTAGCGAAGTACAGCCGTCATGGTCGCGCACATCGAGCGGAACACCGGCGTCCAGCAGCAACTGCACAATTCGAGCTTGACCCCACGCTGCCATGCGAGCCAGCACTGCAGGGCCCTCACGGCCAACAGGACAACCGGCCTCTAGCAGTAGCCGCACAACTGGGGCGTGATCGAACTGGGCCGCAAGCATTAGCGCTGTTCTGCCCTGCTTGTCTCGTACATCCTTCTGCGCACCGGCCTCCAAAAGAAGCTGAGCAACATCAACATGACCCACCACGGATGCAGTCATCAGCGGTGTAGATCCATGAGAATCTACAGTGTCAGGATTCATGGGAAGCTGCAGGAGAGAATCAACCTGAGAGCTTGCTGAAGGGTGAAGTCTCTGACTAATTCTAGCCAGGGGTTTTCAAGCCTGGGGGGAATATTGGGGAGAGCAAAAGAAAACCGGGGAGTTGTAGGCATGGGTTGCTTTCATTGAACCCGCCCCGAGTGTCACATCGTGTTGGCTATCGACATTATGCCGTTGTGCTTACTACTTTTCACACTATCACCATTATACCTAGTAGCATTAGATTCTTATCTTGCTACTGTTCTTCTGGTTCGTAACTGTTTCTGTTGTTATCATCGTCTTCATGCTTTCAGTTTACATGAACAGAATCAGCATATGCGCATATATGCATATATACATACGTATGCATGTAAGTATCTATATATATATATATATATATATATATATTTAAAATTCAATCTACGGAGGTTTGACTGTGACCCGCCTCGGCCTTGCGGCCTCTGGCGGCTGCCCAGCTCAGCCTATTCTGCTGGTCTTCAGAAGCCTCAGTGAATCCCAAGATCACAACCTGTAGGTCCACCACAAAGTCCGGGCTGCTGCGCTCGCGATGCCTTTGCTTGCAAGCTGGTGGAAGGCCGCTTCCCGGATCCAATCGCCGTTTTAAAGCACCCTCGGCCGTGGAACCGTGCTCGGAGGCAGCAGCAAGCTGTTCCGGCTCGGAGAGGCTCGCAGGCACAGCCCCCAGGCCTATCACGGAGTCGAACTTGGCGTCATCATCCAGAGATTCGTCGCTGAGCATCAGCTTTTGTCGGAACCGTGGAGGCAGCCCGTGCTGCTGATGCAAACGAAGCTTTAAAGCCTTTACATTCATGCCGCTCAGCTCCATGAACGGAATGCTGGTCAGTTCGCCCCCAGAGAGAAGTGTGATGCGCAGCATGCCGGTCAAATGGCAGCGCCGGCAGTAGACTGTGCGAGTGTAGCGGACAGCTTTGGTGTCCTGTGCTATGGATTTCGGGCCCCTAACCTGGACTGAAAGAGTACGATCTCCAATGTAAAGAGCTCCGTGCTTTGCAAATCCGAAAGGCAACGAGTGACAGGGACTGCTGAGCGGAGAGACGAAGCATCAAGTGACGGGTCGAATGCATAATCTATGAGTCATACAGAACCAGAGTTCTTCTATAAGGAGATCAAGTTAGAAATTACTCCGGTCCGGCCCTTGATTACATGAGGGATTGACTGTGGCTTATGGCTTCTCCTTAGAGTCTATGCTCCCGGGCTTTGGGTTTTTGCGAGTCAGGGTGGCTTCGGGCTGAGGCTCAGGTGATGTCGCGGCTTTGTTTCACTCATAGCCTCAAGAAACTACCTGCAGCAACGCTTCTCATATCCTCAGTTGACATTTACAACATGCGCAACTATCGATGAATCTGGAGTTTAAGTGCGGTCTAGATTTCTCAGATCTCTTGCGGGGGTTTCGAGCTCTGCAGTGCCGGGCTCGGGGGGCAAGATGCATTGATTTTGTATCTTGGGTCAAAGTCTTGCAGAAGGCGGTTGTTAAGGATGTAGATGACGCGTCAAAACTAAACTATCAATTTGTGACTGCAGCCGCTGATGTAGATCGAAGTCCACGGCAGAAGCATGACTTGGGAGTTGCTTATAATGTAGGGGCTTGAATAAATAGAATACGGCTTTGGGCCCATTGTACTGTAATTGCAATAAGGGAACCTATTGAGGCCCCGAAACTAACCTCGCAGAAAACCTAGAACCTGGTGATGGCTCGGGGAGGCAGGCTACGGCTAAGATCTATTTTGGCGATGTCTCGGAAAGTCGCAAGACAAAGTCCCTCCCCTGGCGCCTGAGGTTCAAAAGCACGCGGCTCGGGTGGCTTCTCCTCCCCAAGCATCGAGAGCTTCGGCAAAAGGGGGGGGGGGGCGCCGGGAGGCTCAGAGCTTGGTCCTTAGAGCTTTCGGGGTAGCGTCTGACAGGCCTGCGAACCCAAACTTCTCTTAAAGGCTCAAAATGCAGCTAAACATAAGCTAGAGAGTACTAATTATTTTAGCTTCTGAGCCTGAAGCTATGAACCTCAGCGCCCCAAGGCGCAATCGGCTTGACGTGGTCCTCCTCGCGCGGGCGCTTCTTCTCTTTGGCAGGCTTCTCCTCCAGATTTGCTTTCTGCGGTGCGGTATACTTGTTTTATTATTGGGCACAAACCAGTCTCATTATGTTGGACAGCTGTGGTCCAGACCTTGCCATCGGGCGGCGATCAACGCCCGAACACCCGAGCTCAAGGCCAGTCATCGAAACAAGCAACTCAACTGAGGCCCTCAACCCGGCCGTAGATCCTACAGTCCTGGATTAGAACCTGAGCCTGGGCACGAATTCAACAGAAACCCCCAGGCCCTACTAAACATTAAGCATTCATTCAACCCTATGTCCCTAATCGCTTTTGAAGCTGGCTTGCAACGTCACGCCAGGACAGCTAATCCCTAAATCGGAAACCCTACGTTGAAGCCTTGAACCCCAAGCTCCCGCATCTGAAATCCGGCCTCGCCGGCCTTGCCTGTGCCGTCTTTCGGGTAGATCACTTCCATGCCTCGGTGGCAGTGTTTCGGGTTTCCTTAGAATCAGCTCTTACAACTCGGGAGAGCCAGGCGAAAATGAAACATGCCATACTGCCATACTGCAATTCCTTGCCGACTCAAAGCCGGTGAGGTCCTTTTCCGTGGAGGAAGCTGTGTAGAGCGAGCCTCGCTTGGATTCAATCACACCTCCGGGGGCAAAAGGAACGACTTTCCACGCCCATGTGGTCTGGAGCCACCGTCAGTAGACGTTCTTGCCACAACATCCCGAGTCACGCCGCCAGCCAGAAAATGCAATGCAAACTTCCCCAAGGACAGCAAAACTACTCGAGTCGATTTCATGAGGTGCTGGAAAATTGGATGCACATCTTCCCACATTGCGGCTGCACCTGTAAACCATACCGCATTGCAGCCGACACCCTGCAACCAAACAAGCCCTGAACCACTGTCTTGCGTTTTAGGACCCAGAAGCCATGCAGCATCAAGCTGCCTCTGAAAGCTACTTGCAGCCCACACAAACCTATACCGAAATCACACCAGGGAATTTGACACGTTTAAATAGTGGGGGCGGTGGAAGTTTGAAGAGGTTCTTGGTATATAATTTGCAGCATGCCGTAATCTGATGGCATCAAGCCTACTCGGGTACAGTAGTCCTGAGTATTCGGACCTCTGCGGCTCAGCCAGACCGGGAGCCCTCCTCCCCCGGCTTAATCTTACCTTTGGTTAGTAGGGAATGGAAGAATGGTAGTAATAGTAGTTATACTTGTACCCCATTCCTCCATTCCCTACTTACCAAAGGCAAGTAATGTACCGCCATCAATCCCGGTTCCATGCACATTGCAGCTGAATGGCTCTTAGCTGCACTCACCTCGGCCACTGCTGTGAGCTTTCTTGCCAAGCTTTTGGGGGCGAAGCTTGGGCTTTCAGGCTGCTTTCGAGGCAACGGCTCGGTCTTGGCGTTTTGAAGCACATTATTGACGCGTTTTCCCGGTTTAGCCTACTGGCACCGCTGGCACCCGAAGCCGCTACAGATGAGACCCGTGCCGCAAGGATCAGGGTAAAAGGGGTTCTTGCAAGGGTTCTCATAGAGTGCTTATTGTTGGGCTCCTAGAATCCTAGATAGGTAAGTGCAGAAGCCTGGGATATTTATTTGCAACGCCGTTCTTTGGTGACCTCCCTACTGAGTCCGTGAGCCTGTAACTCGGTGTGTGGCATCCTGGCTTCCATCCATCCAGCCTAAACCCAAGCCATCTGTAATTTCTGTCCCTCCCAAACCCCGACTCTCCGAACAACACTTGAACAATCCTACGAACCTTTAGAACACTACCCATACAACACAAGGCTCCTGCACCATAGACTCATGGGAACAACTACTTGTAACACTCCTTGAAGCTTCAGCCCCTAAGCCCACAATCCGGAAGCTGCAAGATTTGCCAGCCGCGCGACTCCTTCTTGGGACCTTTGGGCTCAAGCTTCGGAGGTGTTGATTTTTTTTGTTTTTTGTTTTTTTTTGGGTGTGTGTGTGTGTGTGTGTGTGTGAAGGTTACCTTCAGGTTCCGTGACGGATTTCTTCAACTTAGGTCTCTACAGGCGGGTTTTTTGGAAAGTAGATTTTTGCCCGATTCTATGTGGTAGTATAGGGGCCAAATGCATGTTTATCTATACTATTTTGGTGGTCCCTTATGATTATTATGGCAGAATATACCCCAAACCCTATTCTACTTATTAAGGTCGCTATATTGTGGTCTTTGCAAGGAGTGGATTTCCGGATTGAGGTGCCTTGTACCCTGCAGCTCCCATTCACAGTCTGTTCGGATTCTGCTTCTTGGGGCTAGCAGCATTTTTAATCAGGCTCCCTCATGAACGGACACCACCACTCAGGGTTCATGTTAGAGTCCGTGAAGTTCTCATTGCTTTGTTTCCCTCCCTCTCTAGTCATATAGCTAGTACAACCTTCCGCTTGTGGCAATCGGCAAACCACCTGAATCGAAGTCTCACACGTCTCCCACACTTGGCCACATAGACATCACATGCACTCCTTCTCTGCGTGCCCTGAAAACATGACCATGAACACATACTGGCCAGCCCAAGCCGAACCTTGTTACACTTGCGCGGAGGTCCCGAACTCCGCGAGAGTATTGCTCTGCGTCGAAGGCTCAATACAAGGCAGTACGGGCAGGGAACGCATCAAGACCGCACACTCCTGCTTCCAAGAACGATCACTGAGGATCTAGCTTCGTTTACGATCCGACTTGATGTCATTTTCAACAACAGAACTCTGCGAATGGGGTACATACGAAGCATACCGACCATGTCACAAAATGTGGTTTTTTCATGGCTGATTTGGCAAAGAAGCCCATCGGCACCAACGCTGATGAAGCACTTGTTCTTGAACTTGTCCTTGGTCGGATTCAGCTTTATGCACCCCAAACCCAAGGCACATCTCAGCAGAATATGGTACCCAGAGAATCAGGGGCTGTTGAAGCCTTCCCTACCCGAAAAAAGGGCCTGACTTATGATGCCGGCCCGCAAAACAGGCCGCCAAGCTGTGTTCTTCAGTACCGAGGACCGTGCGAGTTCATGCTTTGCTACTAGTTATGGATTTATTAGACAAGCACTAAGCCTCCCCGTTGAATCAGTCAGGAAGGAACATACTCGCTCGCCTACTAAGAAGGGCTGTTTACCTTTTGCAGGGGTCCCCCCCCCCCCCCCCCCCCAAAAAAAAAAAAAAAGGAAACCTTGAGCCCTTGGCCGACAAGCCAAACCCTGAAAGCGGCTTCGGTTTCGGGAGTACCCTTGGCCCCTCCTTCTTCAAACCCGTATATAGGGTTACCAGGGAAATTACTAAGAGTCGCCTCGATGGCGCAGCAAAAACATGGGGGGTCCTTTTTGGGTGCCTATTACAATACGGCACCTATTCTTTAGGGTACCCAAAAGGGGCCCTACTTAATCAGGTATGGTTCTGTGTGGCGCTCGCAAGTTACTAGAAAAGTGGCACTCGGTCGAACGCGATGCCTAAGGCTGCAATTTTGGGGTTTCAGGGTTTGGCCAATCTCCAACAACTCTACGCAATCAGGCTCCAGATAGTATTCCCCCCCTGCCAGAAGATCTCCTTAAGCGCGCCAGGCGCGCATTGACATCATGCTCGAAATCCGAAAGTTGACCGTGATTTTCCAGCTTTCAACATGACACAATGCACCCCACCAGTTTTCTCATCCTTGTGTTTGTCCCAAGCATCGTAGATCCCGTACCGGAAGTGGGAGATCGGCTTCACCATCTTTTCTACGGCCTGGCATGCATCTTGCTAGGCAAGCGGTCTAGGGCTTGAACTAATGGCTCAGGGCTTAAGCTTTTACCGTTGTCGTACCATTATGAGGCACTTTCACCTGCAATCTTGAAGATCTTGCACTCGAGAGCCTCAAAATCCACCAGCCTAGGCCGCGCAAAGTCGGCGTGGACCCCCCCCCCCTCATCTGTAGCACAAACCACGTCTTGGGCGGTCAGGACAGCAGCCCCCGAAACCCCAATCAACTCTGAAGCTTGCGCTAAACCCCCGAACCCCACTCCAAACCCTGCCAATAATGTTAGGATGTACATAGTACTACTAGGCAGTGTAAAGCAATATAATGCAGCAGTGATGAGACGGTCAAACATGATAACCATGAGATGCAATTTTTGCCTTGCGGAGCACATAAATACTGTCATTAATATAGGGACGACAAGGGAATACTATCCTGCTACAATGTATTCCCACCCACATTCCGATTGCTTGTCGGAGTTGCGAACTGCATAGAGGGGGCTATACTATACTATAGCCCTATAGCTATAGCAAGAACCATATGGGGGAGATTATTTCCAACTATTCCGCTCCTTTGTTTATACGTCTAACAGGCGACGCTCGCCAACTCTCCCGGGGTTCAAGCCGCTTCTCCGTTTCTTCGTCCAGGGGGATTTTCGGACAAGAAGCCGCAGCGGTCCGCAAGGGGTTTAGGATTTAGAGTTTAAGGGTATGAGTGATTACCTTGGTTGATCAGGGAAACTATGAACTTTCGCAAAACGCCACGAAGGATTTCAGTTGTCTGGATGCGGGGCCTGAAAGTGTTAGCCCTTGCCCCCCCTGAGAAAATGCTACCGAAGAGGCCTTCGGATGGTGTAGGAGGAGGTGGAAGATGAACAGGTTGTCCTCAACAGTGATTGTCATGCTTACTTGACTTTTCGCTTGCGGCTGCTCAGCGGCTGCTCGTGGTCTACTTTGCGTCAGCCCTTTGGGCCCCCAGAGCAGATAAAGGCACTGTTTCAACAAACTGCCGAAAAGCCGCGAAGCCCTCGACATTTGAGGGCAACCCTTCAAATCCGCGAAAAGCCGGAAATCTAAGGTGATTGCAGAAAAGGCTGTTGGACGACCTATCCCAGCTTCGTGGAGACCACGGGCCCGAACAACAACCTGTCCAAGAAAGCTTATTATAACAACGCGAAACCTATATAACACCTTATCCATGCAGGTGGCTTCTGAGAGCCATGGGAGCTTGGCTCGCGTTGGCGTCTTCTAGACCCTTCTTGTTCAAGTGCCTTTCAACTCTTTTTTGCACGGGCACATTCTAGCAAACCGCCGTTTCCACAATTGAAAATGACTGGAGCAAACCATCGTTTTCGGAATATGAAGATGTGGAGGATGATCATGATGCATATGAGTGTGTGAACGTGAGACTATGAAGACAACCAGGCGCCTGACTCCGGTGCACGAAAAGGTAGACTTTTCAGCTGTGGTGGGTGGCCACTACGCCGTACATAGCTACCTAAGACAAGGTCGCCAGCAAGGGTCCAAACAAGCACTCGAACATTTCGAGCACACGCTTCGGAAGTTCGTATCATACATTATCATCCCTTAAGAATCAAGATTTTTTTGTTGCCAATAACGTTTGAAACTAGGTCCTCGGTGGAGAGTTCGCCTTTAGTGCCGTCGTCTGATGCGACCGAATCCTGATGCGGGGGTACTTCTCTGATTTTGGTTCTGGGGTTCTGAGCTTTAGGCTAAGCGGAAGTGCCTGAGGACTTTAGACGGGTTCTCACGCCTGAGATCTTGCATTGAGCTAGGCTTCCCTTTCGTTTTGAATGGGTCTTGCCTTGGCAAGGGGAGTCTGTGGTTTAGGCTTGTGGGGCTTCGGCTTTGGGGGATTGCTGAGGTTTAGAGCTGTGTTTACCTGCTGCAACACGGGTACGGGCCGAGTTTGGCTTATGTCAGACATGGTGAAGGCGCCACTCTGCATGATGCCTTTTGACGGCGCTTGGAAACAAAGAGCACCGTAACCTAATGAACCACACCAACCTATACAGAACAGCTGCTGCAAGAAGCCCTGACGTCGAGAAAGAACACCCACAACTCCTCGTAACAAGGCTCCTGCATCTTCTCCTCTGCAGTGCCGCGCTGACCTCAAAACTGAAAGCCTCGCACTCCTAAAATGACTCCTGCCAAAACAGGAAGCCTGATGCCCATACACCCCAAGGCAAAGCCAAATCCGGCCCAAACTCTCAACTGTACGAGTTCTGAATCCTGGAAATCCCAAGCTATGAGACTCGATCTTAATCCCAAGGGTCTCAAACTCAGAACCACTGGCCTTTAACCTTTTAACCTTGGACCCCACTCGAACCCTAAACCCGCGAGAGCTCTACACCCCAAGCACCGCGGCAGCCTGAATCTTCTTGACATGTGCAGCAAGCTCCGTCCGGTTGTTGAAGAGTCGGCCTGCTTGCTGAACTCTTGGGCTTTTTCTTGAGAGCTGCGTTGTCCCGAGATAACTTTGTCTTCAGGACTTAATGGGTTGTTGTCTTGCGAGTTGATGCAATTCACCTTGCACACTACCTGTACATGGTTTCCAAGGGTCATACTTGCCACGAAGTTGCTCCGGACGCACAGCAGGCCTGCAAGGTACACCTTCTTGCTCGGCCCCTCCGATGACTCACCGGCGGTCGCAGGTGCCTCCAGTGGCGGTGTTCTCGAGTTCAGATTGTGGCTGCTGGTGAAGTCCGTTGGCCGTTTTGAGGTCAGTGCCACCTAGCTTCACCTAGAATCTAAAAGCAGGGACCAGGCACGAAGTTGCTGAAGTGTAGAGTTCACAATTTCAGTGCTGGGAGCTTTCATCGGTAAACCTGCAACAGATTCTGTAGTCCCTGCATACCAGCAAACCATGCTCACAGCGCCGTCCAGCAGTCTGCAGGGTCCTCCTCAACCGGCTTGGCTGTCGCATCCTCCTTCCAGTTTTCGAACCCTGTACTCTGGATCTTAAACATGAGGAATGATGTGCTTTCCACGCATCCCGATCACGAGATCTGTGTCTCCGTGTCATGCCAGCAGGGGGCGTGTAGTGGGACTTCGTGTTTCGGCTATGCCGGGCATGGGATCTTTGAGGTGTATGGGGCCCTCCTGAAAATCGAGCTGCTTCAGCATCCGGAGTCTTTGACGGCTCTGAACATCGTGCATGTGTGTGTGTGTGTGTCTGGTGTCTGTGGCGTTTAGATCATAGCGAGGCTTCTGAGCAAAGGCTGAATCTGCGAACTCTTCAAGAACTCTGAGGAGATAGTGTGCACTTTTTACCATGGCATGCCCCGTCCTGAGGCCTCGCATTCCCAGACTTCCGAGAGCTGTAGCGAACAAACCGAAACCCTTGTCGGCACGGTTGAATAGGGGGTGGGGGTCTCTCTCGACACTTCATTGCCGCATTACCCGGAGGCAGGGACAGCAGCGAAAGGTGATCAGCAACCAAAACTACCTGCACACAGTGCTTCGAAAGCACAAGGTAGCACAACAACTCGAAGTATCACACCTTTGGCTCGGCAGGAATGCAAGGCCCACGAAAGCCTTGCGCGTAAATCCCGCCGTCGACTGAAATAACCTGCCCGGTGATGTATGCAGCTGCCGGCATGCAAAGGAAGGCCACCGCGCCCGCCGTGTCCTCCGGCTCGCCAAGGCGAGCAAGCGGAGTGACTTTCTTCACGTCCTCGAGCTGCTGTGGGTCGTTGCGAACGGCCTCCTCCAACAGTGGGGTTCGCGCCATCCATGGACAAACGCAGTTCACCCGAATGCCGAGGGGTCCCCATTCACACGCCAACGAGCAAGCTAAGTGTGCCACGGCGGCTTTTGTCATGGCGTACACAGACCCCGTGCCGGTGCTCCGCACACCAGCGGCACTCGAGACGTTGACAACGGAGGCCCGGGATGAGCGCTCGAGCATGGGCTTGAACATCTTACAAAGAAACCAGCAGGAGTCGATGTTGGTGCGCATCAAGTTGTGGTACTCCTCTTCCGTGGCCTCGTGGATGGGCTTCCGGACATTGGTGCCGACATTGTTCACCAGGCAATCCAAGGAACCACCCCAAAGCTCCTGCACATAGGCAACGAGCACCTCACGGCCTTCCTTCGCCGAGAGGTCGGCAGCAACGCCAGGAATCGATCGCTTCATTTCCTTTGCCAGAGATGCGCAGGTCTCCTCCACCTCCCCGGATTTCCGTGACACGATAACGACCTCGGCCCCGAGCTGAAGCATCTCCTTGGCCACTGCGAAGCCGAGGCCTTTCGTTGAACCCGTCACGACGGCCTTGAAGCCTTCAAGCGACCATCGCCCGGATGTCGAAGTCATAGCGGCGCGGCGCGCCAAAAGCAGCCAAAGTTCCAAACCAACTGAACGAATCTAGCCCTACAGAGGGAGATGCCTTTTTCTTCTCGTACCTGTGGCCTGCCTGAAGCTTGGAGCAAGAGCTTATGGAGTCGTGGTCTGGCGTTGGGTTAAACGGCCACAGGAACCTCCTAGTCAGGGAAGGCTAGTGTACAGGGGACATACCCACCCCATCAAGAACCCAGACCCTCCGGAAGCCAAAATCCGCTGTTCTCTCGAGCGATCAGCCAATCTTGGAGATCAGACTACGTCGCATTGGGGCCTTGACTCGGAAAGGGTTTAGTCAGCTTTCAGTTTCGAACAGGACGACAAATGCTCAACAAGTTCAACTGTTCCCAAGCTCGGCAACTAAGTTGCCAAGTGACGGTTTAGTTAGTGCCCTTTTACAGATGACACACATGGGAACTGGAAAGCCGACCATGCAACCGGAATTTAGAATACTTCCTAGCGGTCCCCACACCCTAGGTTCCTAACTTGCCGAAACCCATAAAGCCAGAGAAACCACCCCGCATCCAAGTCTAACTCAGTAGGCTAGTTTCTGGTTTCCGAAGATCCCCGACAGAATCGAGAACTACAGGGAGCTATCCTGAACCTTATGGAAACCTGTAACCCTCTAGAGCAACATCCTCTAGAACCTTTTTAGCATCCTTGTGGAACCCTTCATAACAACCGTAAAAGCACCCCTGCAGATCGCTTCGTCGTCGTTTTCATCGTCGCAGTGCCAGAACCACTACTAGTACTATACAGAGAGCACTCTCAACATGACACGTAGACAGTGATAGTACATGTTACCTGAAATTACACAGTTATGTATCTATATATGTGTATACAAAACATCTTATATTATGGAACATAGAAATGCGTACATACAGATGTACACACACACACACATATATATATATATATATATATACATATCTATATACATATCTATCTATCTATCTATCTATCTATATATATATATATATATAGGTGCCATGCATATGTAGACTAGTAGACAGCCGCCCCTCCTGGAAGCCCAGGGAGCCGCCCTCTTCGGCCGCCCCGAAGGCCGCCTCGGCAAAAGGATGAAACAATCATTTGAAGGGTTTTTAGAAAGGTTCCTTTAACATGAGGGTCTAGAGGGTTTCCAAGGCTTGGTGGTTCTTATGGCTGCTAGTCTTGCCAGTTTTTCTTGCTGTTAGTGTCGATTTCCGTTCTTTCTGTTGTTGATGTTCCTGTTCTCGTTATGCTGGGCACTGTTGCGCATATTGCTCCAGCTGCTGCTGCTGCTGCTGCTGCTGCTATGCTAGCATTGCGGCTAGTCGTACTACTGCCGTTTTAATTACTTGTGGCATGATTGTTCTCGTGTTGGTGCTGTTGTTCTTGCTGGTGTTATTTCTACGAAACTCCTGTGGTTTAGGGCTTTGCAGCTCAGGGAAAACTGTACAAGGTTCTAATATCGGCGCCCGAAGAGTAGAACCCCAAGGAAGGGTCCTACCAGTCATTCAAGCTTCCATATTATGTCAGGGTTTACTGCGGAAAGATTGGGTTGGGTTTAGGTGACAACATATACGGACTTGAACTGTAGTTGGCAGGCTCATGAGTGCGAGGTTGTATCAAGGATCACTCCAATGGTACTGCGATACACTGACTTACTCTTCTCCTGATCCTTCAACCAGATGTTCCCTGAACCCTGATCTGTGGGTGGGCTGTAGTCCTTGGGATGCACACGGCAAGAGAGGGTGAAGACTAATGTAGGCCTTCTCATCTCGATGAGAGCAGCAAGCAGCTCAGCTCCAGCAAGCCGAAGCAAAGCATGTTTGCTTAGGGCACCGACAGAATTTCTTTGGAAGGTGGCTTCGATATCGGGGACTTTGTCTTCTATAGAACCCATGACATTTCTTATGCCGGCACGACGCTTCGATCGCCGCAATGCTCAAGAAATAGATTGAAGGAGTTGCAGGGTAGTTACTGATATATCCGCTGAGAATCATACACACCAAATGCTCTAAGCGGTAAAATCCGAAACAACTTTGTTAAACCGTCAAACTCAGAACCCCCACAACCGAGCCGCGTCCACCGCGGCAGCGGCATCCGTTGGCGTGGCGTCGGCCGGTGCCGAGGACTCTACGCCTTCACTTGCCCCTTCCATCGCCACGTCCGCTGCGGGAGGATCGTCCTCCATCAAAACCCGCTCGCTTAGCAGGTGGTCACAATGATATTTTCAGAAGAATGGCACTCGTCTCAACGAGTGCACTTATTGCTTCCCGGCTTTCTGAAACTGCTCATGACGCTGTCCTGTTGTTGGATGTTTGGGCAGCGGATGTCCTCTCCCTGTACGGTGCAGCTTCGGGGAACAACCGTCAACTTGCTAAATGCGGATCCTCGTACATTTGCTGCTCAGACCTCTTACTTTTGACCCTGATGGCAGGATGTGCACGGGTTATCTGACAAAGAACCTAAACCTGTAGCGAATGTCCTGCGCCGTCATGGCCTTTTGCGACTGGCTGGCGTGCTGTGGCGTGGGATCGCTTAGTTTCTAAGATGCTTTCGTGGTTCTCTCGTGAAGCAAAGCATGTCTTCAGAGTGCAGTCGAAGAATCTATGCCTTGCGTGCCAAATAGTAAGATACTGCGGCTACTCGGACTTTACCCGAAGAACTCCCTAGATGACAGCGGCTATCGCGATGGAGCTGTCTTGACTCGTTACTCTTTCCAAGCTCTTGTGCATTGGCCTGTCTTTGACCCAAAATCTCGCGAGCGGCAGTGTGCTGAACCCGAACACTGGCCCTCCGTCCTGCTCTGAGATTGACGCATCTATAGCAAACTCCGAAAAGTTGAAAGGTTGCTATATTTGGAGTAACTTACCTTTGGTTATCAGGGCATTCTTCCATTCCCTTACTCACCAAAAGTAAGGAAGGTGCAGGCAGCCCCCTAAAGTACACTCTTAAATGGCTGGTGCGACGACCAAAACGAGTCGCTGCACGTCGAACCCCTTGCCAGAAGCCTTCTCAGGTCATCTTCGGGTTGAGGGAAACTTGCAGGTTTGGAGCTAAGTGTTGAAGAAAGTGTGCCAGCCGCACAATACTGCTATTTTCCTCAAAAACCGAGTTTGAGAAACAGGAAAGATGAATATCTAGTCCACTAGTCCACATAAAGCACCTTGGCGCACTTCCCTAAGCTTAACAGTCACAAGGGGATATGTATCCTCTTCGAAAAACAGTCCTATCTTTAACCAAAAGCTCCGTAGCCCTTGATCCTAATGAAGCTCCTAGAACACCCCATCTTAAGCCATCCGAAAGCCCGACAAGACCTGGATGCAATACCACTGTGCGAGCCTAAACCCTAGTTGGCCCTAGCAATCACACCAATCCTGAGTCTCATAACCAAACAACCCAATCCTGATGCCCTGAAAAAAGCCTGAAACCTATATGAAGACACACACACACACATACACATACGAATACAGTACTTATGACCCGAAACCCTGCAACCGCCTAACTGCAAAAATTATTAATCAAGCATGCTACGTCAATGAGAACCAGACCACACTACGCCCTTCAGAAACACTGTGAAACCCGTGTATCACTCTTCTGGGACCCCTATAGAAACACTTCCAGACACCCTTTTTGAACAACCTGTAAGCCCCAAGCCCCAAGAACCCCTGGAGCCCTAAAACCCTACATGCATCAAACATCCTCAAACACCACACGCCCTGAAAATTCATAACAAGCTTAACCTCGGACCTTGAGCCCTAAAGCCCGTAAGAGGAGGAGGCCCCCACAGCCCCTTAGCCCTAAACCCCTTATATACCCTAAACCCTAAACCTGAAACCCTAGATAACCCTTGAAGCATCATGGGACTTAGTAAGTAGGGTTATAAGTACCTTAACTGGGGGTATATGTAATTATAACTATAGTTACCTTACTTATAACCCCAGCTACTAAGTCCCCCCAAACAAGGCCCAGCCACTGCCCAGCCTGTCGGCGCCTCGGCCTTCCAGACGCATGGCGCCCAGAACCGACAAAGCCTCCTCCCATCGGCCACGCGGACCTCGGGGGGTTCAGAGTTTGGGGGCTGAGGGCTTTAGGGGTTTCTTACCTTTGGTCAATAGGGAAGGGAGGAATGGTAGTAAGAGAAGTTATAATTATACCCCATTCCTCCATTTCCCACTAAACAAAGGTAAGGTTTTGGGGTTTCTGGTGCAAGCTCCCTTCCCGAAAAAGCTGACAAACAACTTCATATCCACCACATACACAAACGCAAGAAACCTGAGGCTACCCCATTGACCGTGCAAGTCACCAGAGACCCAAACCTAATCCCGAAAGAACCGTCAGCTGAGGCAGCCAACGGCAGGCTTGCACTGCGGCATGATAGGCGACAGCCTCGTTTCCAAAATGCGGAATCCATCTCAGAATCTTGCGTGACCTGGCTTTATGAGCTTGTCCTCCCTCCGGCTAAGGCTATTCTCGCTGTGAGGCTGTTACGGTTCAGTTTCCTTGGTTTGGGTCCATGTTTTCTTGGTTTGGAGAAATTAGGATTCAGAGGGCTTCATAGTGAAAGGCTTATGACTACGTAGCCGATATGCACGAAACCGGGTGATCTACATGCCAGAGTGCAAATAACTGCGATTAGGCTGAAACGACCTACATGCCAGCAGAGACACACAATATCGTTAAGTACGTGAAAGCTCAGGGGAGTTAGTGAGTAGGTGCTCAGTAAGGTCATAAGCACAGCAATCAAGGAGGCAACGCAAGCGCGCAATCAACACCATCTTGATTTCTGACTGCGGCAGATGAACAAGCCTTGCTAAACAATCAATTTGTACGAGTCAGGAACGAGATCCTACGCAAGAGGCTGCAGAGAATTCAGCACCGAGCGTGCCGAATAAAGACCCTGCGTCTATACATCGACACGATTCGGGATGCTGCAAATTCATTTGGCGCACTGAGGTTCCTCTTGCTGCTCAGGTTCTTCAGCCAGGTGAAAGGAAATCTCTGTTTTCATGGCTGTCTATGTGCCAGAGGTTCACGGATACCCTTCCAGCCACCACAATTTGCATAAAGGCTCCGACGTCTTTGTTTGACCTCGGGGCTCTGGGGCTCTGACCCACCGCCGGCCAGTCTCCTGCTCCTGTGACATGTGCAGGAGCAGATCATGAATACACAACGGGAAATATGAAAGCAACACAGTGATCACAGCCATTTCAACAAGTGCCACAGCAACGCCGCCCTGGCAATGACATGGAAAATCTAGAGATGAAGCTAGTGGTCGAACTATTAGCACCAGCGCCAACTATCCTTCCTCTGCCGGTAAAAATTCAGCATGGTATGAACTGCATGCATACAATCCGTTGGTAGATATGGCGACCAACAAAGACAAGTGCCACTAGCGCCACACGACAGATGGCCCTGGCAGAGAAAACAGTACATTGTACATGTTCGTTGCAGTGGTCGCGCTCTCTCTCTCTCTCTCTCTCTCTCTCTCTCTCTCTCTCTCTCTCTCTCTCCCTCTCTCTGCCGTTGGATCCAGAGGGTCCAGCAGCGCCAGGCAATACTAATGATCTGAAGGCGAATGACGCCGCAGATATATTCCGACCACTGCAATCTCAAACAACATCAATGTTAAACAGTGGGCGAAAAGAAACAGCCTTTACAAGCTGAAGACAACACTACCGTAGTTGCCGCATGGAAGGCACCCCTAGAATGATGTTGAACAGTGCGTGTTGATGTCACTGCAATGCTTCCAACGGCAACAACAACGCAATCGTACTCCCCAAGCAGATCCGAATCCGCATAAGATGTGAACAGAGGCAGCCACAGGAGAGAGTCAAAGCACGGGGGTAGAAGCACTACTGGCAACCGCAATCACCCCAATCAACATCTCTAACAGAACGACGCCTTGAAGCCTTGTCCTAAGTAAGGCCTAACCCATGAACTACCCCACATCCTTGACGGCTCTGCAACGAATGCTGCCTTGACTTGCTTGCGTCCCTTCTGCCGAAGCTCGGCCAGCAGCCAAACGGCCCACTCCCAGCCTAGTCTAGAGTTTCGTCGCTCACACTCAGTCTAGGCTCAGGGTCTAGTGACTCCAGTATGAGCTTAGGTGTTATGGGTCAACCACCCAGTGGAAGCTACAATTATCTCGGTGTATGGGTGTGCGTCACAAGTATGCTATCTGTGCTATGGTGCCTTTAATGTTACTGTAGCTCAACTTCAAAACCCCGCAGCAATTTCTTGACTCGATCCCAATGTGGCTCAGGTCAAGGCGACTGCTTCGGCCGCAGGCAGTGATGGTCGCACTGTAGGACACGGAGTTCGCACCTGTGGCTTAAAGCATCGAGGGGCGGTTGTTGCGGGGGGGGGGGGGGGGGGGGGGGGGGGGGGGGGGGGGGTGAGGGCCTTTTTTATTGCTTGCGGGTTAGGGCCCCAAGGCGCGGCTTGTAGTCTTAGGGCTGTTGGGTGCCAGTGGTTTGAAGTTTCAGCGGGCTTTCCAGTGGTTGTGCCAGCCTGAAATCCTAAAACCTTGCCCTCAATTGGTAGGGCATCTGATTTTCCAAGTCAGGGAAAGGTGTGCTGGGATCCCAATGAGCATGTGAACAGAACTCTGTCGGCTTCCGAAAACATGCGGGGCTGAACCAGGCCTCCATTTCCCAAGTGCTTATGGACTGCCTTTTTGGGTACTTTCGAAGTCAAAACACGGGATCTGACCAAGCCTGTGCCCATACCTTGCAGGAATCTCAGCGCTTGCTGCCAGCAGCCACCGCCTGAGTCTCCAGTGCCAAACTGGTAGGCACGGTGATCCTGAACCCTCAGCCCTGAGCCGTTGATCCTGATCGTAAATTCCATGACCTCCGCCATTCCCCGTCAGTTTGGTGAACGGGGCCAAGTTGGAGAACCAATAGGCGCAGAGTTCAAGACTTTGCGAACTCTAAGGACAGAAACGCTGGGTGCAGCACAAGTTGAACAGGCATCAACTGCTCAACTTTGATGGTCCAGGACTTACTTGCGCCCTACGCCTTCAATCCTCCATGGTTAGTCTTCCGTTGCGACGTCCCTAGGCATGGGTGGGCTCTAAACATGTCTTTCCTCGACACCTCCACCTCACAGGAACATTCCAGAATGTCTAGCTTCAGAAGAGCGCTACCTCCGATCCGAACCTGAACACTGTAAACTATTCTAAACCCACAATGAATGAATGAACCAGTGACCTGAAGAAACGACACCTAGTTACTAGTTCTGTGACAACCTCGAGTCCGTCACGCTCCAAAGCGCCCAAGACGGCATTGCAAATGATGATGCTAGGCCTCAGAACTCCGAGCGGTGCAAATAGGGTCTTCAAGGTCTAGCGTGGACTTCGCAAGGGTGCGAGAGTATGGGCGGCACCATGCCCCCCCCCCCCCCCGCCACCCTCTGCGTTCTCGACCCCCTCCCAATGATATCCCTGAGCAGTTAGAGTATGAGTTAGAGTATGTTACAGTAGGGTGTGGATGTCTGTTATAGTATGTCACAGAAGCTGTCAAACAAGCAGATGTACAAAATCTAACCCGAGACCCCGAACCTGAAATCTTAGACCCTTTACACAGGCTCGATTGGAGCTCGCCCCTCCGGGCTCCCCGAGAGGCACATCGCAGTCGTGGCGAGATGCGCAAGGCAAAGCACGAGCGATCCACCCTCTTTGCTGCAGGCTTGCACGCAAGGACGCCTGGTACTTAGCCGCTCTTCTGCGCGATCCACCCTAAAGCCTCAACTCTTGAATTGAAGGGAAACGAAGCTCCGAGGATGCTGCCGGCGAGCCGTCGCGAGCCTCCAACTTTAGTGCTTGTTCTGCAGGTGGCTTTAGGCAGGTTTTGTTTGCTTTCTTTTATCCGCGTGTGGGCGCGTGGTTGAGAGTTCGGGTTTACGGCTTTCTTTATGTGCTATGGATCGCCTCTCTGCCGATCGATTGTCGTCAAGTTCAGGGTTGAGGGTTCAGGGTGCAAAGCGGCATTGTGGGTAAATTTTTTTGGTACACGCGCTATGCAAGCAGGAGTCAGGCTTTGGGGTTGGGGGTTCAGGTCTTCGGGCATCTTTTGCGGGGCGATGAGGGGCGGGGGCTCTGTTGGGGGTTTGGAGGACTCTTTTTTGAGGGGGAGTGGGTCGCAGGGCTTCAGGGTCCAGGCTCTTGCCTGGAAGGTCAGCCTTTCTTTTTAAAGTTCTCACCCGACAACACTTTGTTTTTGAGGTTTCGGGCGGATCTGTGTGTGATTTCGGGTATGCGTTTCAGGTCAGTGTTAGGTTACCAAAGACGTCGACCCGGCTTTGAACCAGAGCTGCGTAGTACAATCCTACTTGGAAGGGCACCAGATCCTTTTGGCCCAGTACTAGACAAGTCAGCGCAGCGACTACATAAGGGCCCCGTGGGCCTGTTAATGGGCGGGTGCCTTTGCAGCGGGCTTGCTTCGTCGCCCGGGGGCTCCCTCTGCTAAGAACATGTGCCCAAGCCGAGCCGAACTCTCGAAACTGCTGGAACTGCCTGAACCCAGCACTTAGGAGACCCATCAAGTTTAACTAAAGCGCGAAAGCGAGCTGTGAAGTGACAATGAGGAAGGTGCGCTTCGTCGTGCTGGTCGTAGGCACTGACATCCCCCTCCCTTCGCCATTTGCAACAGCCCTGGCCTGGAGAAGAGGTTCAAAGCGCCCTCCCACCTGCGTGAGGGAAGCTTGCAGACAGAACGTGAATTTTCGATGCCAGCAACCCCAGCCGGTAATGTTAACTCTCAGATTATACTGTCCATGATAAAGCAGGTTGTGCAAACTCAGCTTCAACCCGTCAGTGACAGCCCTGGACGCCCAGGCATAAGCCGCCGGCAGACGATGGATGCAGAACTTATTCCTGTAGGCTTAAGATTTCAGGCTTGCGCATTTGTGATGTAGGGCGTCGAAGCAGCGGGTCGCTCAGCAATCCACGGGGTCATAGGCTCTGCGGGTGCTGCGTGGCCACTTGCGGCCACCCGGTGTGGAGTTGCGGGTGCTTCAAGTGCCACCAAACAGCAAATCGGCGACGATGGACCTTTGCGTATGTGCCACTTCTGCAAACATGTTTCGAGATGTGCCCTGAGCTCGAATAGGATACAAGGAACCCACAAAAAGCGCGGCGGTGGGGCAAAACCCTGTCCCTGAGAATCAGCATTAGCTCATGATTCTGCACTTGAGATGTTCGCTACCACATACATCCGGGAATCGGTAGCCGTCAAGGCTAAAGCCTCGCTGTATCCTAAGCCCACGAGGCCCGATATAGAAACAGTAGCCTTAAGCAACACAAACAGGCTTTGACGGCTTTGATTTGGGGCACGTCAAGCTATACTCATAGAGGGGCTACAAAGAGGACAATGTACCTACCCTACACACTAGACCTACCCCCTCCCCCCCTACCCATTCCTTGAGACCCTGACTGTTGGCCCGCCCCGAGTGCTGAGATCAAGCAAGTCCAAGTGACCTCGGCAAACGGGTCCGTCATTAGAGCCCACATTGCACAATGTAGTACAACTGCATTGCAGTAGGTTGCATTACGCTAGAGTACATACGATGCATTACAGCACACACAGTTACACTACATTACATTACCCTACTTTGCAATACATTACATACGACATACGTACGTAAAGATGCAACGTCCGAATCTACGTGAGATGTGCCCTAACGCAGCTGGAAAGATGGCCCGTGAGCATGTGCTTGAGGGAAGATGGCTTAGAAGGGGCCCCCACCCTGTAATAGTGGTATGTGAAGGCGTTCCTCTGCCCACTTTTACAGTCGGCCTTACGGCACAGGCTTACGGAATCGAGAAGTGTACCAAGTTCGTTCGTGAGGCCATTTTTGTGCGATCAAAGAAGTCTTGCAGCTTCACAGGTCATGAGCCCAAGGTGCTGAGCGCCTTGGGTTCCGTAGCATCGTGCATCGCGAGGGTTCATGGATTCAGGCCTGCGTCGGCGGCGGAGCAGAGCAGCTTCGGAGGGCCAAATTGATAGTGCGGCTGGTGGGGACTTAGTTCTGGCGTCGAGTGTGTCAGAAGAGACGACCACTGGTCAGGCAGGTGTCGGGGCGACAGTGTCCCCGTTTTGGTCTGAACGAATGCAGTTAGAAGCTCAATTGCAGGCAGCAAGGCCGCCTGATCTGGATGAGGTTGTCGCTCGTCTGGAATCTGGACCCAGCAGCGCATCGACGGAGCTTCGGCGGAATGATGGTGAGATGCCAACTCCGAGTGGCCCTCCGGTGAGTCACGGTCCTTGTGTGGACCGCGGAGGGGCAGCCGAATCTACGCCACGCGCTGTGAGTGCGCAAGCTGCGGAACCAGCTCCGCCAATCGTGGAAAGTGACCCAGATCCGCGTGATCCGTCGCAAAGTGCGGGGATGAGACCGGGCGAGCGATTGATCATGGAGCGCATGAAGGAGTTGCTTGAACATGTATTCCATCAGAATTCTGAGCTTGTGGAACAGAATAAGGTAGTTCAGGGTCGGCTAGAAAGGTTGGAAGAAGAAGCGACCATGCGGTCAGCCTCGTCGGGTGGACACAGGGATCAGTTGGATGCGGTTCGTGAATTCTTAGATGTTGCCTCAGGGTTTTCCGGAAATCGAGGGACTGTTGTCGGCAATACGGGCATCAAAGGACCAGCTGGCTTGTCAAGCGTACCAGCAGCAATTCAAGGGGATTGTAGTGCCTCTGGGTTTGGTAGGTATGTATCAGCTAGGGAAAGGGGTTCGCTAGACTACCACGAAGGTGTCGAGGAAGGAATGCGGAGAGCTTTAGCTCGGAGGGATCAAGAAGAATCGCGGACACTCGTGCCGCAAGTGCCGATGGTGCCCGCGGCGCTCGGGCATGGACGAGACCTTAGTCCCCCTCCTCCACCGCGACCTCGTGATGAATCTTACAGGCCCACGACCCCTAACGGTACTGCAGTTCCTTTGGGAAGCCCACCTGAATCTCCTACGCCACAGTTTGGATCGCCTCAGCAGTCGTTGTTACGAATGAGCTTTGAAGGCCACCCAGCTAGATATATGGAAGGCATGGTTAGGAATTCTGCTCCAGGTGTTACTGCCACAGTCGATGGAGTCAGTACGGAGACCATGTTGGGGTCAACGTCCATGTTTGGGTCTATGTCGATGGGAATGGCTGGTGCTCCTGATGCTCGACCGGGCTTAAGTCCATACAGACAGCCGCCAACCCCGACTGTGCCAATCTCCCCAGCTGGCGCTTCCATGCCGGCTGTGAGTAACGGCCATGTTGCCGCGTCACCTGGGCGGGACCCGTACTCTCCAGGGGATCGTACTTGGTGGAAGCTCCCGTCCCTTTGTGGTCCACTAGAAGAAGATGCCTGTATCGCGGCAGCTGATTGGATCACTCAAGTTTCTCCCATAATGGGTGATCTGTCACCGGCTAGTGCGGTGTGGTGGCGTCGCGTGCTTGCTACAGCTCAAGATGCGTACAATCGGTGGCAGGTGGCAGGGGCGCTTGAGAAGGCGAGCGTGACATGCGAAATTCCAGCAGAGTTGCAGGATTCTCGGTATGCTCGTCTAGAGTCTAGGGCTGTTGGTATGTTGTTGGAGGTTTTTCCGGAAGAAATAAAGCAACGTATGATAGCCGATGCTGATATGTCTGCTGCGAATGCCATGTTTCGGTTGTACTTGGCCTATCAACCGGGAGGCCTTAGCGAGCGGCAGCGCTTACTACAAGGATTAACGGATCCTGGAACCGCAAAGTCAGGTCGAGATATGGCGAATCGCCTTCAAAAGTGGCAACGGTGGCTTAGCAGGGCACAGACCCTGCTCATAGCGGTCCCGGATGCAGCGCTTTTATTGGCAGGATTGGATCGGCTGGCAGCGCCTCTTTTAGCCACCCACCCTCAGGTAGCGTTCCGATGCAACAGCGCCAGGAACATCCACCAACTTGACTTCAGCCCTAGCACGGTGACTGTGATGGGTTATGCCAGGCTTCTTCAGGCAGAGGCGGAAACTCTAGCATTGTCGGGATCTGATGTGGACTTGTCAGCTGGTGGTCCCAAACCTCCGAAGACTCCTAAAAATCCTAAGGATGCCTCTCTAGCCAAGGTTGAAGAAACGGGAAAAGGGAGTAAAGGGGAGAAAGGGGGGAAGGGAGACTCGAGCAAGGGTTTGATCAAAGGTGTGCCTTCCGAGGGTAAGGGAAAGAGCAAAGGGAAGGATTCCAAGCCCGAGGGGACTGTACCTTCAGCTTCTGCCAAGGGTGTATGCAAATTTTATCTTTCTGCCACAGGGTGTAAGTTGGGAAAGAACTGCAGAATGACCCACGACACGCAACGGGCACAAGCGGAGGGACGTTGCTTCGCATGCGGGTCGGGGAAGCATAAGATAGCGGATTGCACTAGGCCTAAGGGTGACACGTCGGCTCAGGCTGAGGCCGCCCCGCCGGTAGCCAAAGCTGTTGGTCAGAGCGACCTCAGGGGGGAGTCCTCTAACGCCTCATCAAATGTGTCGGCCAGTGCTCCCGCAAATCAACAGTTTGCTCCACCGACGGTACAAGACTCCACTAGCAACGCTTCTGGTCACGGGTCTCAAAGGGATGGTAACTCTGGTGCGGGGAATGCCTCGGTAAGATCGGTTGATGCTCAGGCTTCCCAGGAGAGGCTTGTGGAAGAGGCTATTGGGTTTCTTCGAGGGTTCAGATTGGCGGCTGTGCAGGGCCCATCGAGTGGGGAGGATTCTGACAGTCAGGACCCCTCACCGCGCTCAGAAATCTCGCAAGACCGCAATAAGGACCCTAAAGTGACGAAGATTAAATCCCAAAACCCTAAGCATAGGACTTGTCTCCTGGACGAAGGGGCAACCCACTGCCTACGGACGGGCGCAGCATCGGAGCTGCAGCTTGCCACACCGACCAGGGTTGGGCTAGCTCAGGGTCAAGCGCACATGCATGTGAACGCTCAGGGAACGTTGCTCACGGATCAGGTAGTACAACCGATCTGCTCGTTGGGGTTGTTGGTGAAGGAGTGCGGGTACAAGGTGTCATGGGATGATCAAAGGTTTGAGCTCCGAGGACCGAACGGCGAGAGAATTGAGACGAAACTTCGGGGTGATTGTCCTGTAGTTTCGGAGGGTCTTGGATTGGCTATGATTAAGGAAATCGAAGATAAGAGACACTCCAGAGCCGTGCGACAGCTCTATCTTCGGGCAGTCAGACAGAAGGCTGCGGGAGTCGAAGGGTCGTCGGAATTAAGGGTTGCAGGTGTCACGTTGATTGAGATACTGGAGTGGCTGAATCGAGAGGCTGGGGAGCTGGGAGAGAGTGTGTTATCGCAGGTCCCTCCAGACAGTTTTCAGGTAGAGCATCATTCGTTGGTGCTTAATCGCCGCAAACGTCGGGCCTTGGATCGGGCAACCGGGATAGTTATCCATGTGTTCGCGGGTCACCTAACATCTCGGGATCTTAAGGGCCTTCCAGCTGGAGTTGAAGTGCTGTCGGTAGGGAGTGAGCTTGGGCGCGATCTCAGGGATGATAATCTCTTTGCTTATTTGCTGGGCCTTGTCCGTGATGGCAGAGTGGTAGGGATCATCGGAGGGGTTCCGCAGAGAGGTGCCGGCTTGATAGTCCAGGTTCTGCGAATGCTCATGTTGCAGTGGCTATGTGAGCAATTGCATCCAGGTAGGTCCCTGCTAGCTATTCAGGGCTTAAAGAGTGTGACCAACTTGCGAGCGCAACTTCCGGAGGAGGAGCATCCTCCGCTGTGTCTGTGGGAGGTGCCAGTCATACGCAGGATGCTCAAGTCGGGTGCCTATCAAGTAGCCACGTTCGATGGGACTAACCGTCTCTTGACCAACCAGGAGAAGTTATGGCAATGGCTTAATGGGCAGCATACAGTTCTAAGGCCAAACAAGGAAGGAGATTTAGGTGTCAGGCTTGAGCGATCTAGAGGGGTCGGGAGTTGGAGTCAGGGGCTGTGCACGTGCATAGGACAGGCTCTCAAACACCACTGCGAGCAGCTCTCCTTGATAGCTGTGAAATCGCAGGCCAAGTCCCAGGTACCAGACTCCACGCCACAGGTCCAGGCTCTATCCCAGCGCGAGCTAGCCTTTAAAACCCATTGCGAGTCCGATCATATCACCTTTCGTCCTGATTGTCAGGTTTGTCTCAGCGGGGCAATTAAGACCCACATGCACTTCCGCAACAAACATAAGGCACGCAACGCACTTACGCTTTCAGTAGACCTTGCGGGCCCACTTGTGAGAGCGAGGGATCAGGAGAGTAGCCCTTTGCGACCGAGTGATCAGATGCGGTATCTGTTGGTGGCGACGTTGTCGGTGCCATGGTTTGAGGGTGGTAAGCTGGTAGACCTTACTAAAGGGGACTCCCACCGTGATCATCCTATCCCTCCCGATGGCGATGATGAGATGTTTCTTGCCGATGGCATGCTGGATGGACTGGGATGTGAAGTTGAGGAGGCTCCAGGTGAAGAGGCTGGGGGCGTAGGTCTGGGGGAGGTCTTGACGCTTGACGCAGACGACGAGGATGGTCCCGAAGACTCGGTAGGCGCAGTGAAGGCAGGAAAGAAAACGGATGAACAGGAATCGTATTGGCGTAAGGAGTGTGAGCGTCTTCAACAGCCGTGTAGAGTGCGACATCTCGTATTTGCGATCCCAATTAGGTCTAAAAATGCTCGGGTAGTCCTTTCAGCTGTTCAGCAGTTGTTCTCCAGAATACGATCGCTTGGATTAGGAGTACGTCGACTTCACACAGATCAAGGTACGGAGTTTCGCAACGGGTTGCTAGATGCCTGGGCTGAAGCTCGGGATATTCATCGTACGTATTCCCTTCCTGGAGACAGTCGTTCCAACGGGCTCGCTGAACGAATAGTGGGTCAAGTCAAGGCAGGGGTACGCAGTCTGCTTACGGGGGCTAATCTCGGAGCTACGTATTGGCCTCATGCGGCGCGGCAGTGGAGCGCACAGCATCTGGCCCGGACGTTGCAGGAGCTCGGACACAAGCCGGCCAAACCCTTGGTTCCGTTCGGTACCCCCGTGGTTGTGAAGCGTAGGGAACTGCCTGCCGACAAGAAGCATACTTTCAAATCACGCACCTTGGTAGGAAAGGCATTGGCTCCTAGTGTTAGAGTCCCGGGCGCGACTGTAATAGAGGTCCCAGACGACTCCGGCGGAACTCGCCTCTACACTGCTCCGGTGACGTACCAGCATGTGCGCACGCCTGCGCAGTTTGCGGGTCATGAAGCTGATCTGCTGCTTCCTCCCGGCACCCGAATACGCAGGAAGACACCGGACCCACTCCTGAGTGCTATAGTAGGCGACCGCTCCAGTAACAATCAAGCTTCGCTTATTGGGGGGCAAACCAACCCATGCGAGGATCATTCTGCTTTGCTTATTGGGGGGCAAGCCAACCCATGCGAGGATCATGTTGCTCTGCTTATTGGGGGGCAAACAGATGCCGGAGTGAGCTCCGGGGGGGAGTCGGTGATGCAAAAAGAATCGGAAAGACACGGCGCTTCTGATGATCATGATGCTCAGGATAGGTGGAGTTTCGGAGAAACCTATGTGAGGGTTGATGGTAACAATCGCGAAGAAAAGCAGAAAGACAGTGGTGAGAGTGAAAACGGTGAGGGTAGAGAGAGTTGGGTAGCTGGAAGCGCGTCCTCCACAGAAGCTGCGGTAGATGTTGTGGGACGTGAAGCAAGGATTCTAAGCGAGGCGATGGCCGAGAAGTTGCTTAGCTATCCGGATCCGCCCACGCGAGAAGCTCTCGACAAGGTTGTGCAGGCTGCTCTGCAACAGGGGAACCGGGCACATCGACGTGTAGACAAGGAGAGTAAAACACGAGGGTGTAAATCTCTTACCTGTGGATTTTGGGCTTATGGAGGTTCTGTAGGCTTGAGTAGAGACGCCATGCAACATCCGAACTTGACCCGTCTTGTGAACTGGTACCTAGCCGAGCAGTATCCCGACAAATCCTGGGCTGCAATCCGAATTACCCTTAACAACCAGTCGAGTCCACACAAAGACCATCACAATCAACCTGGTACGAGTAACTTATGCGTCCCACTCACCAATCACAGTGGAGGTCGTGTGTGGGTGGAAGGAGAAGGCGAGGAGGAAATACAGGTTGGGTCTAGGAGGGTTAAAGGGTCATTTCTCGGAGACTCGAATTCTGTGGTAGAGTTCGATCCGCGGAAGCTGCACTTTACGGAACGGGCCTTAGGAGATAGAAGGGTGCTCATAGCGTATACTCCCAGATCGCTTGAAAAGGTGGCTCCTGTAGACAGAACGTTGCTGCAGTCGCTAGGCTTTCCTCTCCCTATTGACCAAGCCCCAGATCCGCGTCCTCCCTATACGAAGGCCCTCTATTACTCTATTCAGGACCCAGACGAGTGTCAGAGCCCAGCAGGTTTTGTCGACGTCTCCGATAGTTCGGGGGATGAGGCAGTGGCCGCCCTGTGTGCGGTTGAGGGGTCGTGGGAGCAGATAGATAGTGAGGGTTACGAGGGTTGGATAGCAGCTGCTAAGCGACACGTAGCACAAGAGCAGAAGCACATGTGTGACGAGATGCAAGCTGGCAACGACGATGCGGCGACAATTACTGCCGAGTGTATCTCAGCGCTGTACTCTGAGATTCGGAAGGCGGAGGCGACAGTCGAGTGGTTGCGTGCCCAGAGTTTGAAAGCGTGTGGCTCGGGCGATGAGGCCCAGTTGAGGGTGTTGCTTGCGCGTGAGTCGTTGGTTGAAGACGAAGCTCAGTTGGTCGATGAGGCTGCTTGGACTCCGTTGGCCGATGATCCAGTAGAAGATCGGTGTGACCCTCATTTAAGTCCTCAGGATTATGAGCTCCTGAATGGGGACGGGCGTGTGGTGAGGCCAGATCAGGGTCCACAGTCATGGCAGGCTGAGCCGGCTGGACCGCTTCACACACAGACCATCAGCCACGCTGAGATCAACAAGGATCCTAGGAAGTGGGACTCCACGGTTGGTGAGGAACTGGGCTCGATCTTCGATGTACACAAAACGCTCAAGAGAATAGACGACGACGAGGTCGAGAGACTTCGTGAGGCCGGTTATGTTATTGAATGGGTTCCGACCAAGGGGATCTTTCAGATTAAAGCTCATACGGCACGACAAAAGTGCCGCTTAGTGGCATGTGGCAATTACGCCAGTGACGCAGGCTCGAAGGATCGGTCTCACAAGCAAGCGCTCTATGCTGGAGGCCTTGACTCCCTGGCATTGCGATGCCAGCTCAGACATGCGGGCCTCAAAGTCTCCCAGAATCACGACAAGCCAAAAGCGGACCAGTGGACCGCCGCAGGCTCTGACATCAAAACGGCGTTTTTAAATGCACCGTTGGATCTCGGTGACAAACGTGTCATTCTACTCAGACCGCCAGCCGTTATGGTGCGGAACGGCTGGGTATCGCCTAACGAAGTCTGGCGCGCCGATGGCGCTATCTATGGTTTGATTCAGAGTCCGTCCGCTTGGTCTCACCACAGGGACAGCAGAGTCCCACGCTTAAAGGTCCAGCTTGGTGATCAGGGTTTTCGGCTAGTCCAATCAAGATCGGATCCTAACATCTGGTTGCTGCGGAAGAGTTTGCCTGATGGCACACTGGGACAGGACATTGAAGCCGTTGTAGGCATATATGTCGACGACCTTCTCGTCACCGGACCCAGATGTAAGGTTGATGCGGTGCTGGATGCTTTCCGGGCGGAGTGGCAGCTGAGCACTCCAGCTTATGCTACTGATGCGGGTGGCATCAACTTCTGCGGCATGCACATCAGTCAAGCTGACGACGCGATCTATGTTGATCAGACCCAGTATGTGGGAGAGCTTTTGGCTCGATACCCGGATGTTGAAGGAACGCTTCATACGCCTTTCCTGAAAGACCACTCGGGGGAGGAACCGTGCAGCAAGGTAGATCCGGCTCGCCTCAGGCTTGGACAGAAAGTAGTAGGGGAGCTTCTCTGGCTCTCAGCCAGAACACGCCCCGATTTATCATTCGTCGTGAGTCGGCTGGGGCAGCTCGTTTCTAAGGATGCTGAGTTCACCATTGCAGCTTCTCACAATGTGTTGCGGTATCTTAGGCACACGAGCCACTACCGGCTGAAGTACGGTGACGCAGGGTCCGGGGGAGAATTGCCTGAAGGGTGGCAAGAAGGCTCCCGCGGTTTGCTTGAAGTTTTTGCGGATGCATCCTTCTGCCCGGGGTCCGAAAGGTCCCAGAGCGGCATAGTGTTGCTTTGGGGGAGGGCTCCAGTCGCATGGTGCTCGATGAGACAAAGCACCGCGTCTCTCTCAACGTGTGAGGCGGAGCTCGGTGCGACGCTGGATGCTATGACGCTAGGTAACTGCTTGATGCCCTTGCTGAACGAACTTTCCCAAACCTCTCAACAGGCCGTAGTTTATAATGATAACGTCGGTGCTTGTACAGTCATGCAAGTCCCGGCAGGGGCGTGGCGAACACGCCACCTGAGGTTGAAGGCACAGTGGTTTATGCAGCAGCTTGAGTTCGCTAAGTACACGGTGTATCATGTTCCGGGAAAGTGGATGTTGGCTGACCTCGCTACCAAGGCGTTGCAAGCTAGTCGTTGCCTTGAGTTGCTTCGACTCATGCGTTTGGACTTAGGCGAAGAGCCGTGTGTGAGTGCTCTTCGGGGGGAGTCGGGCCCTTCAAACGACGAAAATATGAGTCATGGCAAGCGTGAGCGTGGTTGCAATCAGTTGCGTGACTTTGGTCGTGCCCAGTTGCTGGAGCGTGGTCGTCGTGAGAGCAGCGCGTGTAGCAGTCTCGGGTCGCTTGAGCGTGCTTGTCTTGAGCCTAGCGGAGTAGCGTCGAGCGTTGGAGCGACGGCTGCAGGACCTGCAAGCGCTGCCACCTTGATATCCCTCTCCTCGTCATCTGTAGGGGTTGAGGACAGTTGGTTGCGTAAAGCGTTGTGCTTGCTTGTTTTGGCATCGCGAATTTGGGCCGCGCGAGCTCGCGAAGTAGTCACGACTGTCGGCTTGGACGAAAGTGGTGAGGAGGCTAAGCTTCCGAGGAACCACGTTGTGGGCATGCTTGTGACCGTGCTTGTGGTTGTCGCCGTGCTTGCGTTGGTATCTTGGTGTTGCCGTGGTGAGCCCAGGGATCCAAGTGAACCACAGGTGAGGGCAGCTGCTTCACTCGATGAGGTTCAGAGTGAGTGGTCTCTGATAGAGCCGTCTCCTTCGAGAGGTGGGCAGAGTAGGATAATCATAAATCCTGATTCCTTAACCCTTCATGGTTGCAGTAGTGTCCCAAGCTTTGTACCCCCTGCAGGTCTGCGGCAAAGAATCCCTAAGGTTGCTAGCCGTCCCGGCGCCTCTGATGACCCTAGTACGGTTCCCCTCCCTATGCCTAATTTAGGTTGTGCGGAGGGGAGGAGGATTGCAGACGGAGGAGGACTGCAGCTCGAAGAGTCAGCAGAGGCACGAGCTGGAGTCAGACATCTTCGGGAACTTCTGGCAGAGTGTAAAGTGACCATGTATGCGGACGATCTCCACATTACTGGTCCGAGGGCTGTCATCGAAGCGATTGTTGAGCGCTTCAATCGTGAATCTGGCGACCTGGCAGCTGCAGGCCTAACTGATGCGAGACTTCTGCAGACATTTGACCAGAAGGCGGAATCCTCACGAGAATCTGGTGCGAGAACGGAGGCCGCTCTTCTCGGTCGTACAGTTGAGACATTCTTGCATGATGTGCAATCATTTGACCAGAGGGCGGAGTCCTCACGAGACTCTGGTGCGAGAACGGAGGCCGCTCCTCTCGGTCGTGTCATCGAGGCAGTATTGCACGCTCCTGAGGTTCGGAATGTTACAGACGCATCATGGCCTGATGAGGTTCTTGATCCAGGCGATGAGAGTGCAGAATGGTTCGGCAGTGTAGCGAGCTCAAGCCCAGCGTCATCGGAGAGAGAGAAAGCGCTACCGCCGTACCAGTTTGCGCAGAGGTGAATGAGCCAGCAACCGAGTCACAAGATAGATGAGCTATTGGCTGCAAGGAACGCGCAGAGTTGAAACTGCTGTGGCGCATAGACGTAGGCATCTGAATTTTGACAGCCCCGGAGTAACCCGTTTGGCTGAGTACAGCGGATGCGGAGGCATAGACGCTTCGATTTGTGCGTATGCGCAGTTCAGCTCACCTGACGGTCTGATGATCTGATGGCCTTGAGTCTTACTGAACATCGTTTGAAATCGATGGCCTTGAATCTCTTCACAGTTTTCCGGAGGTGTAAAGGTGCAGTGGCCGAGGGCTCTGTGAAGTCCCTGCATGGAGTGCAGGGAGGGGGAGTGTGAAGGCGTTCCTCTGCCCACTTTTACAGTCGGCCTTACGGCACAGGCTTACGGAATCGAGAAGTGTACCAAGTTCGTTCGTGAGGCCATTTTTGTGCGATCAAAGAAGTCTTGCAGCTTCACATGGTATAATAGTAATATAATAGGGCCCTAATATAATCCTTAAAGTCACTATTACAGGGTGGGGGCAGCTTCTAAAAGATGGCATTCAATGAAGACCTAGCTGCAGGCTCCACGCAGCGGTCGGGAACGATCTTCAGTATAGCAGCAGCAATTGTCGCAGGATGTCTCTTAAACAGTATGCTAAAGATTATTACCAACCTTGCTCCTGTTATTTTTTGCTGTTAATATTACCCGTATTATGATTGTTATTATGACTTTGGCTACTATGATGATCAGCAGTCGTTGGTGTAGCGACGGCAGTAGTAGCAGTACTCTTCCGTTGCTGCCGCGCTGGCTGCACCTCAACCCAACCACTCTGCCCCTCCAGGTCTGCTGCCCCATCAGGTCGATAAGCTGACTGGGAGATGTCCTCGTAAATGATCAACGCCTGCTGAGGTTTAGGCATGCTTGTTGGGGGTTTAGTCTTTTATGGAGGTTGTTGAGTTGTCAGGGCTTTAGAGCTTTTTTCGTTGCTGTAGGCTTGAGGCCGCGGGATTCTGAAGCTCTGGTACTGGGTGTCGGCGTGTGCTTTCGGATTGAAGGCTTTCAAGCGTTGGGCTTTCAGGGTAGCCGGATCTTGTGGCTCCGGCATCTGGGTTTAGGGGGGCTGGGTCGGATTGCAGCTCCCAGTCGGTCCATAGGTCCTACGCAGGACGAACATGGAAATGTCCCCACTCCTGAACCCCTCGGACCGCCGCGGAAAGACGCATCGACCCTCTCGGTCCGAAACTCTGGCCCCCCCACCCCCACGTGATGGACACTTGCAGGAAATTTGACACATGTGCTGCCTTCAACAGCTGAAGAAGCATCACGAGAACGCACGTCAAAGAGACGCTGAAATTTCGTAGTCCGCATTGTTGTCCTACATTTACAAAAGTGCCACAAATTGAGGGTCTCCACACGCGAAGAGTGCTGATGACGGGTGCTGAGGCGCTTGGGGGGCGCGGAGGGCGCTGGACGGCCCGCGGGCCGGCGCTGAGGGGGCTGGAAGCCCCGCTGAAAGGTTTGGAAGATGGCAACTTTGGGATCTAAATAAGAAAAACACTATTGCATCAAAGTCCAAGGCACCCCCACCCCCCCCGCTCACTGAAAGCTCTTCAAGTCCCTTGGATGGTGGAGCTTTCTCCATGCATAGGCCCTTTATTGGGATCTGACCACTACGGCAAGTTTCACGCCTTCTCCCACATCTGAGCTTTGACGAGAGCCTGAGGGCAATGTTTCGAAGGTTGCTGGCAGTCTTCAACCCAACCTACCGCCACTTATGCTTGGAAGGATACAACTAGCAAGCCAGAGATGGGACAGCTACTCTTCTGCAACGACTCAATCCTAACAATGCTCCCATATCTTTGGCCTCACCACGCTTGAGATCACAGTGCCCTACATCAAACAAGCTTGTAGCAGGTGTTCGTGTCTTGGCCGACGGGATACTCTGCCGTAACAAAGCCCCGAACAACCGAAACTTCTAACGCTCATAGCCCCGAACTCTCTGCAAAGACAAGATTCAAAGCAGTGTGACTTCAGGGTGTCTCTAAAGTGCTCTTCAGCTCATTGTTGAGCGATCTGAGGTTCCATCCGCCATAGCTCCGTTCATCGACACCTGCACGCGGCAAGTGATCTGCGTCACTGCAGTACCGTAAGGACACAACGTGTATAAGATATGCAGGGACCCTCGTTACGAAAGAGCAGGTTCTGACAGCTTGATGCTGACTTCGCGAAACCAGGAATTAAGTCGGACATCAAGCAGAAGCTCAAAGAAGCTTAGCCTTGCCACTTGAAATTCTTTACGAGCTAACCTTACAAGCAAAAGAGTTGGAATCGCGACAGACAAAAAGACCTGAATCACTAGAGAAAGCTTTCGGTGGGGTAAAACGATCAACATAAGCTTGTAAAGCGGAATATCATTTGACTGGTCTGTCAGGCCCCGTCAAAACCCGCGCAGCCGATTTGCATACAGATCAAACATCAACTTCCGCAAGTCAGCTTCAACTTGTCCGCTCGTGAACCCAAAGACACCTGAAACCCAATGCCTTGTGTGGGAAGGTCCATGGTTCAAGCAAGACAGGGAAGAGCAAAGGACACTACTGGTACCGTGAGGGTTCTACAGGAAACTCTCAACCCTTCACGCCACCTATGTAGGACCATATCGCCTGGATAGCTTGCAGGATCTTGCCCCGAACAAACAGCCTGAAACCTAGTCCAACCCTGCTTCCCGAAACCCCTCAACTCTGATCCTCTAAGCACAGCTCCATAGCCTATGAGCTGCCCCTTCTTGAACTTGGCATTTGTGCAACTAGCTTAAGGTATGTATTCCCTCAATGATGGCCTAGGTTCCGCGGTAACCGCTGAACTGCAGGGGTCGCTGTTTCTTTAAGCCTCTCGCCTCCTCCAAAAACATGGTGATAAGGTGCTGCTGCCGGGACCTAGCCTGGACCCAGATAAAAACCTATAAGACCCTCTCTGTTCAAGAACCGGTAGATGACTCCGTGACACAAGAGCCCACGAATCAACCTGAAACCCTCACTGAGGGGGACCCGCAAGAAAAGGCTGAGGTCACGGCAAGGTCGCGTGGGCAGCCGTGGAGCTCCATGGAGTCAAAGAGCGCAAGGGAGCCTGGCGGAATCTCTGTGTATCATGTCTGTATATACATCATTATGTTTATATGTGTATATATACAGACGAAGATAAAGATACACATACACATATAGATACACACATAGATAAGCACACATAAGCCAACTAACAAAAAGGTCATTTATGCAATTGCAGGTGTGTCTATACATGCATACAGACGCTTCACACAGCTTGCTCTGTACAGATCTCTGTGTGCTTGTGTGTGTTTGTGTGTTATGCCGCCTTTATGTGGCGTTAGCAGGGACTGATAGGGCATCAGGCCGTTAGCCGGGCGATATTAGGGCCCTGATACAGTGATCTGACTGCTTTCCAGAGCGCCCAATGCCACCTAACCAAGGCATATCCGCTAGTTAAAGAAGGGTGCCTAATATGTCTTAAGATACATGGCTTGACTCACTTACAGTGTATGGGCTCTCCGAGAAGTTTAAAGCTGCTCGGACTTGGCATGAAACGTGCCCTGGGCCAGGGCATGAGGGTTTACGACTTACCAAGCTGGGCATCTGGTTCGATCTGAACAAATCGAACCCTAAGCCTCAAAACCCTTATATAGAAGCCTTAGGGCAGGGTTCTGGGATCTTCTAGCATGTGGGAACCGAAGGACTACCATTCCCGACTATTCCGACCCCTATACATGATGAACGGACATCATTCCGAGCCCTACATTACAATGCCGTCCGAAAGGCGCTGCCATCGCCGACTTTCGCCACAGGCGTGGAGCCTCAGGTTGAGGCTTTGGGATCGGGAGCTTGGCTTTCGGATGCCTTTCATGATCGTAATGGGGCTCCTCATATGCAGAGCCTTGCAGCTTGGGGTTGGGACCAGAATCAGGACCATCGTGGGGCTCCCAACTCAATACTAAACGGGGCAGCCTGTCGGGGTGGTGCGCAGGCAGACGTGCGTGTGATCACAACAGCCAGGGCATCAAAAACGTCTCGCACACACCCGCCCCATGCAGAGTTCCAGAAGCCACTTATAAGGACCTTCGAGCCGGCCACAAATACCCAGTACTCGGGAGAACAAGGGCTCGGTGCTCACGAAAAAGAAATCCAAAGCATGTTCCCATGTTGAAGGCAGAAACCATTCTTGGCCTCCTGGGCCCGCAATGGGCCCAAAGCAATTTGAGAAATCGCATAACCTAGCCCTGATTTGTTTCTTTTTCAATCAATGTAGCACCTTCCGAAGAGCCTCAGCTCCTCCTCTTCAATGCTTCCGGGAGCCACGCGCTGTGTTGAACGAGGAAGTGCTCGGAGGAACTTGCAGCTCCGACCTTTTAAAGCTCTCGGCGACCGTCACGGGTACGAGTTGCTTTGGAGGTTTCTTAACCATCACGGCTAGGGGTCCCTGCAATGATGAGCTGTCCGTTCCTGTGATCGCGGTGCACTGGCAGCTACGGACCCCTCTGCACAAGCGTGGTGCTCAGATCAACCAGTGCCTCTTGACACCGAAAATAAGAACCCCACAGTGTAGACGTGCTTGTCTGGGAAGAACCGAATACATATGTACGCACCTACGTACATACCTCTAGTATATCTATACCTACCGACCGACCGACATACATGCACGCCTACCTAGCCCGCCACGTACGGATGTACATGCATACGGACTTTGCATCCCACTACCCGGAAAAATCAAAACAGGGGTCACGGGCTACCTACTCACCTACTCGTAGGCAGAATGGGGCACGGACATCTCGCCCAAGAGGTGCAGAGCCATGGTCCACTGGAAGCCTTTGTCACACCTCGGGGCTGTTTGGACGATTCCGGGTCTCCCTAAATCCCTGTAACATCTTGTAAGACCCGATGAACCGCTTAAAATCCGTGGATTTCTAAGGTAAAAGTACGAGACCCCAAGGCCGAAAGCCTAAAACCTCGACCTTACAGCTCAGCTTAGCTCCGGGCGCATCGATGGCCGAGTTGAAGGCAATCGTGGAAAGCTCCAAACCCTGTTTCCGAGCCTGACTTGCGCGGGCTTCGGCGTTGACTGCTTGGAATTTTTTGCCTCCTGCATGGCTGAGAATTTTATCACACATGCTCTTCATGTGGGATCAACTGTGCAGGCAACTTCCCAACTGTTGCGTGGGATACACTATCATTCATCTTGCATTAAAAAGGGGTTGGGGATTCGGGTGTCGCGTTTATTGCTCACTGCTAGTTGCATTCCGCCTTCATGATTCGCAAGTAGCCTGTCGGGGTTGAGGTTCACTCTGTAGGCGCGAAGGCGCATTCGGTTTCGACTCTATCTCTCCGCACTGAGCAAAGCAGCACAACACCCGGTCCAGCAAAGGCCAACTCTTGGTCTCAGCCCAAAGCAACCTCAAGCACGGGCAGCCAGCTGCAGTCTGCAACTGCGTGAGTCAAAAGCAGGAGATTCCTCCCTGCTGCGTCCCCTGTCCTTCCTGGCAGTCGAAAGAACCATACGGCCTGTCTTCATGTGCTTTGAAAGGGCTCCCGGCCCAGATGAGGTTCTCAAAGAAATGCCATAACAGCAGTCTCGCAATCCAATGCAAAGCTCCGAGAAGTTGGAAGTCTGCGGCAGCGAAGCCGCGCAAATGGGGCGGTCGTATCTTCTGATGTGATCTGTGGGCTTGCTTCCAAGCTTTCATTTTGGGGAACGCTGCGTTGAATCCTAAGTAGCCGCAGACCTTGCTCGATCTGGGGTTCCCGGACACCACCCTCCCGGCCCCAATTCCCACGCCCAAACTACCAAATCCCAAGTCGCAAACCTCGAATGCAAATCCGATTTTTCCACGAACACGTTGAGCGCTAGGACCGTGAACTCACCCCGGCCCACACTATGCTCCGTGGGTAGTGCCTCGAAGCCCTAACTGCAACTCCAGACCGTGTACAACAGTCGGGTATTATCGTACAACAAATAGAGGAAGCCGACACGAAGAACAGAAACAACACAACTCGGGTTTCGGGTTTATAGGGTTTGAGCCCGAATCTAGAGGACTTACAGCTCAAATTTATCCCGGAGGACCCAACAGACCGAACATCGGCTTAACCGCCGTGCCTGACTGAGCATGGAGAGAGCACGGCTCCAGTCCCTGTTCGTCTTAATCGTTTTGCGTTTAGCATACATAGTCGGGTAGCAGGGTTTGTGTTTCATCTGCTATTTGGCGCTCCTGTTCCGAGAAGCGGTTTGAGAGACACTCCCCAACAGAACCGTTCCTACGACCGGTCGACGACTTTGGATCATTCCACGTAAATTATGATGTCGTTGCCCTGGCATCGAAAACTCTTCTCGAGGCAGACGTATGGTTAAGAAGGTTCGGTCGCGTTGCCGAAGCATAAACCGAGCGAGCCCAGAACCCCGTTTCAAAAAAAGGCACCGGCTCCTCACATCATAATTCAGGATTCGATGCTGAGGACTGGCGTTGCCACTGGCCTAAATGATCTCCGGTATTTCTTGTTTGAACTCTGTCCCCGGGCATGGCAACATGTACGCCACAACACACTCTGCTATCGACCCCCTTCATGGTGCATCTGCGTGGCCCGCTGCTGGCGCAAGCGGAAATGGCAGCACCGAAGGTGACGATCGATGGCTGCATCCTTGTTTGGGCTCGACAAATCAACAGGTTGGTTGGGGTGCAGGCTGCGACTCTCATACTCCGCCCGTCCTCTAAACTCCATAGCATCAGCGTTGATACCTTCTCTGCTATCCTCCAGAGCCCCATATACCCTGAAGAGGCCATAGTCCTGTGTAGGATCATGGGCCCAGCTAGGACACTTACTGATCTACTTTTCAGCTACCTGCTGAGCTCCCACTCTAACTTCTACAACCCCAAACTGTAAACTCCTACGGTTGCAATGATTAGCAATAGTATCCTCTTCCCTCTTATTGCCCCTACTGCGCGATAGCACGGGAAGTTTGACCTTTTCGGAAAGGTCACGGGGCCGAAACTTTGGTCCTCACGATGCTATAGTATCGATGCTATAAGCTGTCCTAAAAACCCACTTCATTCAGGACCCTCCCACTTCATAAATCCTTCAGAAACCCTGTGTAAAGCGCGAAGACCGCGCTTCACAAACACAAACTTCGAAAACCCTTACAGGAATCCTGAACCACAAACTCAAGGCCCTTCTCACCTGCAATATGCATATGCCAGGAACCGAGGCGCCCTAAACCCTAAACCCTTCACTCAAAGGCCCCGGCTTCTGCCGCATCATGGACGCAAGGAGCTCCGAGGCCTCTCCACGACAGCTTTCGGTGAGACTGTCGGTGAAAACCCCTGGATGTAGGGACGTTTAAAGTAGACGGGGGCTTTGGATGCACTTTGTCCACCGGCATCGCATGGAGGACAACGGTTATTGTTTCGAAGCTTCAGCCGCCAGGCTTGGTGCGGGATGCTGTTTCTCAAGCCTTTGCCTGGGGCTGTCAGAGGCTTGCGAAGGCTGCGGCCAGATAGCGAAGACGGATTGACAGTTTGAGCTGGCTTTCGGTTTTAGGATGGGTCGTGAGGAAGGTTGAAGTTACAAGGGTTCCGGGTGTCGAGGTCGCAGCGACCCAGGGCCTTTGTTTCTCTGATGCCTAAATACGTGACGAAAAAATGCCAGGAGTCTGGGGGTCGCCATGCCCAGCCCTAGAAATCCAGGGCCCTGAACACAAAGCACAAGGGAGTTTCGACGCTCACACTCGCACAGGCAGGCAAGGCTCCACATAGTCCACCGTATCTCCACTTATGCCAACTGTCATGGGGGCATAGCACAAGGGAGTTTGGGGACTTGCTTGCATCTGGATGGACTGTAAGACTTAGTGGGTTCGGAGCTGAAGCCTTTTCCAGAAACTTTCAAGCTTCAACCCTGGCTTTCTTGGGCTCTTCGGGCTGTATCGGTCTTGGAGGCTCGGGATCTGGGCCCCCACAATCAACCTGTCTATCCATCTATATATGTATATATGTGTGTATGTATAGATATGCATATATCTATATATGTATATCTATGTGTGTGTATATATATATGTATATATATATATACACATATATATACACACATACAGACACACACTATTTCAGGCCACAGGGGACCTCAGCCAAACAGCCCTATCTGGCTCTTGCCTGGCTCGGCCTCCCACTCTCCTTACAGGCAGAGATGGCCGTGGTGTAGCCTGGGGCTTCTTTTTTGCCAGGCGGAAATACTAACCACTATACTACAGCGGATTCTTAGGCGATTGAACTTCGAGGCTCCATTCTGGCCAGAGCCTGCAGAGGTTTTTCTTTTGCAGGGTTTTTTGGGGTTCCTGTCAGTGTTGTCAGGAATACCATGGAGTACCTGGGACCCAAGCATCCTCGTCATCCTGATTGCTACATCTGTGCATGCGATAAACTCAATGTCTTCAAGCGTTTCCGGGCGCAGGGTCATGGCCTTCAGCAGTGTGTGTGGTGATCCAGAGCGCGCTGTTTCGTACAGCTGGGTACTTGCATCCGCCATGAGTGCCCTCAAACCCCAACGCAAATCAAACCATGACAAGCTGTAGACTAGATTGTGACTAGTGGCTAGATGTGAAGAGCAACTTCTATCTGGAGGCTTTGCAAGGTGAGCTCGCCTTGCATCCCGCCGCACCGGAATTCGAGCTTTGGTGTAGCAGCCATGCAGCCTTTGATACCTTCTGGAATTCCAGTTGAGCTAAGTTTGTCTTGACAAACCCTGATACCCCGGAACGGTCATGACGAGATTCTAAATCAAACATGGAATGAATTGGGGTATCCGGAAAGTCAATCTAAATCCTGCACACTTAAGAGTTCCTAGCCTAGACCCCAAACCCTAGAACCTACTATGGCCTGAGCATGGAAGATTTGCTCCGGTGTGAGACAAAGACCTGGGGTGCGTGCCATACTCGTCCAGGGGAACACGCTGCTCTTGCATATCCTGTCATACAGCTGCGCAGGGTTTACGGTCTCGGGTCTAGTACTTCACAAAATGGAGGGCCGGTGTCTGTTGTCGGGGCCTTCAAAATAAAAGCAGGGTTTTGGGATATGCGGCAGAAAAGTTATGCTGGGGATGTTACCACTTCAACTGAGACCGACGATTCAGACCTCTGCATTAACTTCAAGATCTCTTCAACAAGATCGTTTTAGAGATTTCCATACGTACACGAGGGCGCGGGGCGCGGAGTTGGGGCGCCTCTCCCCGAAGTTCTTTTCTATTGGCGTTGTTTGCCCTCAGGTTGGGGATCTCTCAGAAATGAGACACGGGACGGGTACTACGTTCCTAATCCCTTCGTCTGTGCTGTCAAATTTTTCTGGACGCGCAGCATCTATCGAGGCAAATTGCAAGGAAACGCGCAAGCTAGGAATTGCAGGTGTCGAGGTCAAAACCTGTCAAAGGACTGGGACAAACTGCTCCGGTTGTGTCGAAAGCTCGATCCTACACGTGCCACTAGAGCCACATGGAGCTGCTGCTTGGCATGAAGGAGTCACTGATGCGAGGGAAGCACCACAGAAGTCCGATAACGTCACTGGCGGGACCTCAAAAGAGCTACAGTTCAACAGGGCCAAGAAAATCTTGAATACCACATGTCACTAATCTGGTCTTACGCATGACGACCAAACAATTCATGACCTCCCACTACCAGCAACCAGCCCTTGGCAAACTCTAAACCCACAGCCAAGCCCGATGCAAGAACATCTTTTAGACGAGGTCGCTCGGTACGACGGCGCACTTGAGGGTTTCGTTTTGGGGTGTTGGCTTCAGGATCCTAGACCCGCCATCCCGGCCCCATCCCGAGGGGCCTCGATCATGCTCACGGCCTGTCAAGGGAGAGGGAGCGCAGTCCAAAGGGCTTTCGAATGTGAGTTGTACAGACTTGCATGGCATGTACTTGCGAAGGTTCACCTTAGGTGAGGAACGTACCACACTAAGGGTACTTCGTCGCGATGGGTTACTGAAGCAACTTCGAGCAAATTACCAGTGGTTGAGGCGGGGTCGCAGGCTTGGTTTACAGGTTTCCAGAGAGCCCGATACCCCCTGATTCAGGAGACGGCCTGAAAGTATGCAGGCAGGTGAGGCAAACAATTCCTGCATTCAGGCATCGTAATTCTTTAAACTAGGAACTTCGGCATATTCCTTCATTAAATCGGAGCTCGGGTAAGTTGCTTACTACATACGGGGCCTTTGGGGTGTAGGATGTTTTCTCGGGGACCGTTTTCGGCAGGCCTGAGACAAGCGAGTGCGTGGGCCGCGTCAGGCTTACAGGACAGGCATGGGCTATATAATAGCTATATATTAAGGGTATATAACGGGTATATAAATAGCTATATTCAGGGTATATACCTAGGGCTCCTTATTAAGTGTTCACAACTCGATTTACATCGGCATTTAGTTTCACTGCCACTGCTGCTCAATTGAGACAAAGGCTACCTCGAGAGGCTGCACTGCACGTATCTTCAGGCATACAGCCCGTCACCCATATGAAAGTTTGCTGGCGGGCCTGATCTTTCTAAGCCCCTTGTGCCGAACATCAACACACGATCTGATAGCCCTGCAGGCCCTGAGTTTACACCAGAACATCAATCTCAACGACGACTTCCAAGACCCTAAACCCCTAAAGTTCTAGAACCCCCAACGCCCTAATCCCCTAAACTTCTAGAACCCACAACCCCCATAATCCCCTAAACCCAAGACAACACTGAGCTCTCTTGCGGCCTGTTGCCAGCGACCGGCGCGGCTGCAAGCGGCCATGGCGATGTTGAACGTCTGCGAGTCGGGCCCAGGGCCTGGGCTCAAAACTGCGCTTCTTTGTAATCATTATTGAGTAGTCGTATTAGTGTAAGCATTAGTATTAGGTAGTCGTATTAGTATAAGCATTAGTATTAGTATTAGTATCATTAGTAACATTGTTACTAATCGTTTTTATTAGTAGTCGCATTAGTATGACCCGGGCCTGGGCTTAAACTTAGAGCTGCGCTTCTCTGTAGTCATTATTAGGCACTAGTATTCGCATGATTAGTAACATGGCTACTTTTCTTTGTGTTATTGGCAGAAGTGTTATGATTGCTGCTTTCATTATTGTTGTTTTTATGGTTCTGATCACGATTGCGAGTAAGAGTATTCGTAGTAACTGTTTGTGCCCATGCGTTTGGGTTGGGGGGGGGGTGGAATGATGATACCTACCTACACTACTGAGATGCTACCGTATAGAGTTTTGACTAGCGCTTGTTCGCTTTGGACTCGAAGGTTTTAGGTTCAAGGTGTACTGTGAGGTAAAGCCCACTAGTTGAGTCGCGCAAAATCGCAGGGTTCAGGTTATGGTTCTTGAGGGTATAGAGTTCGCATTGTTCAGGGTTTGGGGTGTAGCCGGAGGGGAGTGATTCTGTTAATGCCGTTAAGAAATAATCAAGACTCCGATAACTGCAGGGTTCACAAACCCTTGATATCTGAGTACGACTTTTGCACCGGAGGTCTGCTGAGTTGTCTGCTTCTCCTCCGCCCGACCATGACTTCCAACATTGGCTGTGCTGCTGCTGTGGTATCTGCGGCTGATATCATGAGTATCTGTTGCTTGCAGTCTTCGCATGTTGACGATGGCTAAAATGGCGACAGGTGGTGTTGTTGATACGTAGGAAACGTCCTAGATCCATCCGTGCCATCCAGTTGGCCTGTCCTGGCTGCCACTCAATCGGCTGTGAAAGCTTTTTACTGCAGTCTCGCGTAGTTATTGTATCCGAGCTGGCAAGCCTGTACCTGCTTGCGAGCAAGCTCGCGTTGCTTTGCTCCTGAGGGGTTGAACAACACACTAAGTGGTCTGAAGACCTCTCTCCCGAACAGGGTGCAGTAACTCCCTGACGATAAGACTATACCTATTTTCTGTTTGTTCAGCTGAGACATAGCAGCCCTGCCAGATAGGGGCGTACAGCACACTCCTGAGGCGCCGTCCACGGCGACATTCCTCGAGAATCTCGAGGACCACATCGCACCTTTATGCTTGAGAGCGGTCTACGAAAGCTAAGGTCTTCTGTTGAACAAGACCTACATTCAAGCGCTTGAAGGGCTCTAAAAGGTCTAGGGTTAAGGTATAGGGCCTAGTGTCAGGCCTGAAAGGTCTGGGCTTTCAGGGCTCAGTGCTCAATGAACCTATCTGCTATTCTGTGCTCACTGCAACGAGAGCGGCTTTTCTGTCAAACCACAGACGCTTTTGTCAGGGTTTTGGGGTCATGCACCTTAGTGTTTCGAGGATGCCTTTCTGAATGCTATCTGCAGCCTCCGCGTAAACTTTCTTCTGGTTGTTTGATAAGCTTAGTAAACGAAACTTTTGTTTGTTTCGTGGCAGGCGCGGCTTGTACACATGAGTTTGGGGAATCTGGGTACAAGCTTTCGGACAAACTTCGGCAAAGTAGATTCCAATCGAATCTTGTACCCAGCAATCTTCAGCAATTGAACGCTCAGAAGCATTGTAAAGTCAAGCGAACTCTTGTAGCATAGGTTCGCTGAGAATTATTTTAGGCCTTGGGGTGTATTGAAGTATTGACGAGTTCATGTATCTGCTTCTGCATGAGCGCATGAGTTCTCATTTTGGGGCGCTTAAACTCGCCGAGAGATCTGGCTGCAAATTCTCAGCAAACCCTGAAGCTACAAACCCCAACCCCTTCACAGAAACGTTCTGGAACCTTGAGCCCGCACGAAACCCCCTGGGGCATTGCTGAGTGGAGCGTACCTGTCTGGCTCGCGCGCCAGAATTCCCATGATGATGTTGTAGGAGCCTGAGACGCTTTTGAAAGGGCTCTATACGGGTTTTTTGGTTGTGATTTGCATAATTAAAAGGGCTTTACAATGAGAGACGTCAATTTAAAGGATGTGAAGCTTCGGGCTTACTTACGGTTTTGGGTGGTCGGGTTCGTTCGGAGTTTAGGCTTCGAGGTTTTGGGGACTAAGCTCCAGGGTTGAAGCTCGGGTATTCGCCCTCGTTTCCTGTAGCTGGGCCTCAACAGGTCAGAGCTCCAATGTCGAGAGGACAGTCTTAACTGAATAGGGGTGTGCCGGTAACATTCAAGTATAAGATTGGACCCGGTTCAACAGGCGTTGTTCAGGAGTCCGCCGAGCTGAGGCCTAGGGTTTAGGCTCTAAAGTTTCAGGTATGAGGTTTGGGCCTTGAGATTTCTTGTGCCTGTCTTTAAGCTTCAAGCCAATCGCCACCGCCGCAATGCACTCAAACCATGCCCATAATATACAGAGGTCTCAATAGTTAGTACTACTGCCCCCTCACGATCCGTATACCGCTACAATATTTGTTTCATGTCTATATGGTTCTGGCACCCGAGAACTAGCAGTAGCAAAATCCCAAGCTCGGCCAAACCAAAGCCAAGCTGTCTCTCAAGCCAGGACACGTGCATTCATGCATGCATACAGATACACACATCATACACTCATACCATATACTCAGTATATATGTATATGTGCAACATAATATGCACTATGAACACAAATGCAATTTAAATAAAGAAGTATGCATGTCTATGTGTATACCTGTGTATGTACTTATGCTTACATGCTGTATGCATGCATGCATGTTACATTGTGTACGTGTGTATATGCAAAAAAGTGTGTGTATATGCGCATGTGTATGTGTATGCACATGTGTATGTATAAGGTATGTGTATGTGTATATGTATATGTATATGTATATGTATATATATATATACACACACACACACACACTCTTGTTTTCTATTCTGCAGATGTACAAGAACCCGACTTTGCATGGAGTCAGCAAGGGACCAGCTCCAACACGTTCACTGCCCTACATCCCACATGTAGTACCTGTTTTGGATGACCTGTTCTATCTTATCGTTAGGATCCAACTTTCGGGTTGAAGGTTGCCAAAAAATGCGCTACATCCCAGGCTAGGTACACACCCACATCCCAGGGTCCCAGTAGGCAAGCTGGGCAATCTATCCATCCATATAGACTCAGATCTTGGGTGCACCTATCAGAGTGCAACTCTAGAGGGACTCAGAGGTGTAGTCTGGGCGGACCATTGCTAAGCAGCAAGTAGAGAGACAAGCTGCTGTAAATTCAAACCCATTTGATGTGGACACCTCATAAGTTCGAGCCAACCTGTCCAAGTTGGAAGATGTATGCACAAGCATGGAGGAAAGCCTCAGAAATACATCAATGAACCCCTCCAGCCACCATCCAGGGAGCAGGTGTCAGGCTCAAAGCCTCGACTTGGGCCCTCAGAGAGGAACTCCGTCGCGAGCTGGAGCCGCCCCACCTAAAAACCCATCAGGCTTCCACTTTCCCCGGATGGCTTTACTAGTGGGTTTCGGCGCTCCTCAATTTTTTAGTAGTGGGTTTAGGGTTTTGGGTTTTGGGTTTTTAGGGTTTTGGGTTTAAGCTTTTTTGTTGAGGGTTTTAGGTTTAAGGTTCTCCGGGGGAAAGGGCTCCGCAGGCATCAGCCCCAGGCTCTGGGGTGGAGGGGATGGCGTTGCATGGCGAGGAGAGCTGTTGAAAGAGATTTTTGCAAGTTGAGGAGATCAGCGCTCGGGGCTTCAGGTTTGAGTTTGTGGTTGCTAGACCTCCTCCTCACAATCCCACAATGCCTTCATCAGCGCAGTGAGGACGTTGTTGTAGGTGATGGTGTCCGGGCGCCACTCCTGAGAATGTGATCAGGGTTTGAAAAAGACATGGGAGTTCGTCGTGTGTAGGGGCTTTTCTGACATGGGCTCTGTTTTGCATTTTGCATTATTGAAAACCCTACGCCAGGCACATTTCTTCAAACATGCAATTCGCATCGCAACTTACGGCGACTGAAGAGGCAGGAAATGTGCTGGGATGAGGCCCCCGAAGTAGCAGGACCGTCCGCTTCCCCCAACCCTCTCCATTTCTTTTGCTGTAGGCTTTCGGAGATCCTGTTGAAAGTTTCACAGAACAGCCACACGTGGACGGTCACGGTGGATCCATACTGCAAAGAGCCCTGCACACACCAAAGCCAAACCGACATCTTCTGCACAAACGTGCACAAACCTAGAATTTTTTTTCAGCTGAACGCCAAGTAAGTTGATTTGGGACAAAAAAACTGGGGACCAGATTATCCACTTTAGAGAACGCATCCTTGGCAATCTCCTACAATGTCCTACAAAGACCATGCTTTCTGTAGACAGACAAGACTCCTGGTCGTTTTCAAGGAGGGACAGCAGCTCGATCGCAACGCGCCACCCATGACCTGCGAGGAACACAGGTGGAGCGTTAAGTGGACCCCTAAAGGCACCGCACGGTTCTTTTAAAAGGGTTCGCATTGAGGGTTGTACCGGGTTCAATGACAGGGTTTCTTTTAACGGCTTCTCTCTCTCTCTCTCTTTCTCTCTCTCTCTCTCTGCCGTTGCATCCAAAGGGTCTAGCCAGCAGCGCCAGGCTTTTAAAGGCCTGCATAACACAAACTCTACGAAGGCTCTTTAATCTTTAACGGTTCTGCAGACAGCTTTAATGGTCACTGCTCTGCCTCATAATGTCAACCTCTGATTCATAGACCTCCCAGGATCCCTAACGGGGAAAGGGCTTGATGGGGGGGGGTGGTGTATATGCCCTCCCTTAGAATGACCTTCTTCCCTTTCCATGCATAGCACGCCTTGTCCTGCTCCGCAAGCGCTAACCACGCTGTTCCAGACGATGGTGTTTGCCTGAGTTGCAGGTTCTGTTGCTGTGTCGCGGTTTCAGCAAACTCCACCTGTGACCTAAGCGACAATAACGAGTAGAGCACGACACTAGGGGGGCAGCTTGCAGGCAACGACATAGAAATATTACAGTGTATATATATATATATATACACACACATACTTTTTTATGTAAAAATGAATGACGTTATGGGCGGCAAACGCCCCGACGACATATTATGAAGTACGAGCTTTTTGCGCTTTTACTGTCTGACAAGCCACCCACAAAAGTGCTTGAAGGAGCCGTGAGCACTCTCACCAAAGCCCTGATAAACGAACAAACCGTACTTCATTTTTCGGACCTCCCTAGGCCAGAGCATCCCCAAGCCCTAACCGTTAGAGTCCCAATTCATATTTACACTTCTTAGACACCTCCACAACGTTCAAGAAGCACTCTAGAAGACAACCCCCTGAACCATCAACTCCGCACATCCCCGCCCTCCCCGCCATTCGCGCCTATGAACTACTACGACGAACCTTCTCTTTCACGGGGAGGCGCCTGCAACTTGGCAGCTTTGAGCTCAAAGAACAAGCCGACCGCCTCCTGCCACCTGGCAGTGGGTTTCGCTCTTTTTGGGAGGGCCCGGTTCTCCCTTTCCGCAGTTGGAATAGGGGGATTTGGGGTAATTATACGATTTGCATTAGGCTTCTAAGCGAATAGCACTAGTTCAGATCTGTTTAGGAATGCTCATGGTCAGGCTTCAGCGCTAACACTCGGACGATCTATGGGAAGATTTGAGGGTTCCGGTTGCGGTTTGTAGGTTCGTTTTGATGCTCACGTTATTCGGAGATCCTACAACCGAATCTCCTGCCAACTCCGACTTGAATCCCGGAGCCTTCGCACCAACACCTGCACCATTGCAATGCAATGCCCTCTATCTAAGTATGGGATGAACCGATGGTCACCGAGGCTCATTACTTCTCCAAACATCTGGACCATAACCACCGCTCCAACTCATACAGCGACGACTGCCACCACTACTCCTACAACTACTCCTCCTGCTGCTGCTGCTGCGGGTCCTCCGCCTTTTGCTCCTATTCCTACTCCAACTCCTACTCCTACTCCTTCTCCTACTCCTACAACTGGTACTGTCTACGACGACTACTACCATGACTCAACCTCCCCCTCCTACCACTACCACATCCACTACCACTACCACTACCACTGCGGCTGCTGCTGCTGCTGCTGCTGCTGCTGCTACTGCTACTGCTACTGCTACTGCTACTGCTACTGCTACTGCTACTGCTACTGCTACTGCTGCTGCTACTACTACTACTACTACTACTACTACTACTACTACTACTACTACTACTACTACTACTACTACAAAACCTACCACTGCTGCTACGACTGCGACGACGACGACTACTACCACTACGACTACCGCTGCAGCTACTGCTACCAGTACCAGTACCAATACCAGCACCAGGACCACCACCATTGCTACTACTACTACTACTACTACTACTACTACTACTACTACTACTACTATTACAACGACGACTACTTCTACTACTACGACTACCTTACTACTACTGCTGCTAAGTACTAGTGCTGCTACTGCTGCAAGTACTTACTACTGCTACTACTCAACTACAGCTAAAACGAGTACTACGGGTACAACCCTGAGCTGAGTACTGCCAGCTCCAACCACCACCACCAACACAGGAAGACGCCAAGACCAAAGTGCAGCCGTGTCGCTTGTGAGCCCGACCGAGGTCGCCTGTGTACCCGAGGGCTTTGGTGTGGGTTGCGGGTCTTTGGGTTTTTGGGCTGGAGCATTGCGGCTTAGGATTGCTCGAGTTTGGCGAGTTGCAAGAGCACGGACACAGAGAAAAGGAGAAAAGGCAAAGCTGGGCGACTTGGTGCTCGTGGCATTGTGCTTGAAACCCCCCCTCCCCTCCAGGCTGGCATGTCCTGGCTTGCTGTCCACGCTTCGCATGCACGAAGTGTAAGCAATCCCCGGCTGATCCCGGACAATCCTGCGCCAGACGTATCTCTTGGGATCCGCTCCCATGACGTCTTCTCGTCCCACCGCCAGCTGGCTCCCAATGGAGCATTGCATGCTTTTGTGAGCGTTAAGGCCCGGCCCCCGTTGGGTAAAGCCCAAAACCCGTTGGGATGCCAAGAAAACTTGAGAAACTAAACATTGAAATCATGGAGCTCATGGTGTTCTTGGGTGGGTCGCTGCTACCCTAGGTGTCTCTAACGACAGAGAACACCCGTGAAGACATGAAGAACCACATCTATCCTAAGCAACGAAGCCTACTTCGATGATGAGGCAAGGCGCTGATGATGCGAACTGCCTTCCACGGTGGTGGCAGCGGCTCCTTAGCTCGTAGTCTGCTTCTGGGCGTGGCTGCGGCTGAAAGTTGAAGATGCGGGGTTGGGCGGGAGTTTGGGGGATGGGTCTGGACGTCCATTGTACTCCCTCCTTCCTTCACCAGGCAAAGATTGTTCAAACTGTTCAAACTTTGCCATGTAAACCAAGACTGAAAGTGATGGTGTCGTTCTTCCAGTGGCTTTGTAAGCTAGCGTGCATTCATTGAAGGTGTTTCCGTGCCTTGATTGCTGCTTCCGAATCCGAGCTGTTCACCTGCACCCATGTCGAATAGCAAATTTTCAAGACCGTTACAGCACCTAGTGACTTAATGTAAACTCACCATGCAATTTGGCGCTTTTGCAATAAGGTTGGAAGATTTGGGATGTGTGGTGTTCATGCAAGTGCCTTCCCTACACAGAGACCTACAGCCCCAAATGCTGCTCCAAGCTCTTCGAAGCCGTTTCCCATCCCCGCAAACCCAGAAAGCCCCCCCCCCTCTACGCAAAGAGAACACCGGGAGCCCAACTATTTATGCGGCGGGGTACTGGTTCTACAATCAGAAACAAAGCCCTGTTCGTGGGAGCCCTTTCATCAACTTTCTGCCGAAGCTCTGGTGATGCGGGGGAAGGTGCATTGTGACTCGCCTGGGGGTTTCTGGCAGTCAAGTTGAAGCTTTTGAGAATAACAGCGTAGGGATTCAGGCTTGGAGGATTCGAGCTTCTGGGTTCCACGGTTTCACGGCTTTCCAGGTTCAGTGTGCAAACCGCTTTTCGCGCCAAGTCACCAAACGTCAAAACGTCATGAAAGTGTATTTCAATTCACCAAGTTTGAGCCTCTGACAAAAGCCACAAGCAGTATTCCCTCAAACAGAACCTAAAGGAACATGCAATATATCCCGGTGGCATACCTTGCAATGGAGCCTACGAGCCCTACGAACTCTAAAACAACCCGAACCACAAGTTCCAAAACCCTAAAAAGTCTGAATTGTGGAGAACACATTGACTCGTAACGGGGATCACTCTATAAGGCAAAGTATATGAACCGCAGTCATTCGGCTTTGTTGACCTGGGTAATACTCTTGCGAACCCCTGTGGCGGTCTTACAAACCTTGATGTCCTTCTTCCTTAAAGGCTCAACTCGACGAAGCTCAATGCCACAGGCTTATATAATTGGCGGTCCGGATGTCTTTACGCGATTGGTATTTAGGTTCAGGCCGCCTGTGCATTGGTAAGTTTGTATCAGGAGCAAAGAAACCTTCGGGAGTTCGGAGTAGGAGGTTGCCAAGCTCCATCACAAGCACTCAGCCTCTACTTGCTAACTGCTGGCCAATTAAGAAGACATCCTCAATGCCCAGGTTTTGTAGAACTTGTATACGGTCCTACTACAAGGGTGGAAGCGTTCGCTTCACCGTGCAGTTGGCTTGGTGCAGATTCCGTTTCGAAACATGCCTTCACGAGAGAAGCCCTACCTCAAGCACATTAATATAGGGGCCTTAATAATTAGAATCGGATTGAGGCCCCTACATTATTCCAGTAGCCGAGGCCAAGCACCCGCCACCGAAGACTGTACCGACAACTGCACCCAAAAGCTCTGACACTGCCGGGGAGCCAAATGGGGCGCCAGAAGCCTCGAGAATCGTCCCGGAGTTGCCGCCAGGTTGACGGGTCCTTCGGGCATGGTAGCACCTGCCAGTAAGAAGAGGAGGGTTCGGCGGCCAGCAAAAATCACAGCAGCGGACTAGCGGACGTATATTGGTGACCTCTCTCTCATCCTGTGCAGTGTTTAATCCAAGGCTTCGGTAGTACATGCACACACAAGCTCCAGAAGCCTCAAGATGTATGATAGAGCCGGGAGCAAACAGAGGGAACCTGATTGTAACAGCCGCGTATGAAGGAACACCTAATTTGTCTGCAGACGTAGAGTTCTAGGTCTTTAGAAGGCTTCAGGTGGGGTCTTGTGGGGCCCCAAAACAAAAGGTATAACAGTGCGATCTAGTTTCGGGTTTTTGGGGTTCGGGCTCTATCGGGTTGGGTTTGGGGCTGGCTGTCCGCATCCGCAGGGCTCGATTGATGTAAAGAAGGGCATGGGGAAGCCTCTGTCTCTTTCTCTGCTTTTTCCCTCAGTTTGGGTTTCGGTGTCTCTCTGACTCCCGCTCTCTGTTTCTTTAGTTGTATGTCGAGCATGTAATTGTGGTTGGTTAGACCCAGAGAGCGAATCCCAACAACCCTTGCTAAGGTAACGTGAGCTGAGGGGCTGAAAGTTATTACCCGAAGCAACTGCAAGCAAGCTGCCGTACAATCTCTGCGGTTTGAAGTCACAGCGCCATGGTTGGCTTGCCGCTCACGTGGCGAGCGTGCAAGCAGAGGTTGCTTAAGGACGCCAAGTCCCCAGCAACAGCCATGGCATCGTCGAATCGCAGAACAGAAGCAAGAACCCTAATATAGGGGCCTTAATGATTAGAATGATTAGAATAGGGTTTTGGGGCCCACTATACTTTATAATTCTAGACTTGCAATAAGGAACCCGCCAAAGTAGTAGAGGTAATTGTTTAGGCCCCTATAGTACTATAGTAGAGGCTCTAAAGCTGAGTTGCTCGGGCTTCGAACCCTGAAGGATCGAAGTGGGAGCCGCCCCGACATAAGGGTTTTACCAAAGCTTCTGGCCGACAAACTGTCCAGGGCGCTTTTCTGCTTGCCGGGTTGAGTAGGTCGCTAGGTTCAGAGTTCAGCGTTTGGCATGAAGGGCTCCGAGTATAGAGTATAGGGTTTGCAGTCAGGCTTCAGGCAGGATCGTTCCTGGGTTCAGAGTCTTTTGAGGCCTAAGCAATCACCTTCTTTGATATTGCACTTCCTGCCAATGAGTGAAGCACCTGGCGACGATCCGGCCTCAGCGCTTGAGAAAAAAACAGCTGCAATCATCACGTTAAGAGGTCAACTGTTTCTTAGGCGAGGCATTCAATGCTGAGCCCCGAACACCAATACATAGATCCCCAAACACCAATCGCAGATAGCCTCCAAAGTACCAACAGTTCAACCCTACACCACCTCGATGAATCTCAAACCATGAACCATCGAAACACAAACGAGCAATCCGGACCTACAAACGACAACTGTGAAAGAAAGGCGTGACCCACTGGCCGAGAGGTCGCGGGGGCTTCAGTGCTATTAGCGGATTGCGCAACGATGCTTGCAATCTGGGAGTGGGGCGTTGTGCGCGAAGATTGGCCCAGTTAAGACAAAAAGTACATCCTAAAGCCTAGCCTCCCGACGGACAAAATCCTGCATCTCTCATACTCCGAAATGCACCCCAGCTTTATGTATGTTGTAGGATACTTCAGGCAAGGCACTCTTTCAGTTCATGTCGCACTTCGGCACTTGGACAAGCGAAAGTAAACAGGCCCAAACTGAGGAACGGCGATCTTACTGCACCGGGTACTACAAGAACTGGCAGGCGAAATCGGCGAAATCATTACCGATAGGTGCCATCAAAGGCTCACTACAAAAATTGGTGGCAGCCCCGCATCAATACCGGCAAGGTCTTGCTTCACTCGAATACTATAGGGGCGTATGCAGTGTGGGACGAAGATGTTGACAGACCAAACTGTTGAAATTCAAACATGCACACGTGCAACAGGACGTTTATGTACAATGTTAGAGGACCCTACGGAATCATGTCACCCATTCTGGACGCTAAAATGTTATCCACATGAACATGGAACACCACAGCCGCAACACATGGCCGGGACCCTTTGTAATTTCTGCTTGTAGACTGTTTTCCATCCTGTCTGCAGCAGCAGAGAAACCCAGAACCCGCAGGAACCTCCCCACATGGCGGCCCCTGAGCCTTGGCACAGACAGAATCTCTTTTGCAGAGCGCTGGCTCGTCCAGCTCTTGCATCAGATTCGCTTCCAACACGCGGAAAACCGCACCCAGGTAGCGCGTCCAGAATTCCTTGGAAGTGGTGGGCTGCTCTAGGTGTACAGGGTTGCGTACATGATTAGTATCAAGGCATATTATGCTCATTGAACAAAACAACTAGAACTTGAACCTAGATAAAGAAAGGAAGGAGGTCGCTCGTTGTCGGAGAGGCTCGTGTATTCCCAGTAGACTTTTCTCTCCTCAAGGTGCCTAAAGACAAAACCCTCACCCCTACACCCGGAGCTTGCCACCCTGAATTCTGACGCAAAGGGAACGGCTGCCACCACAGACCCACGAGTGCTTCCATAAATCATATGGGAGTTTCCGGAAATAGGGGACCCTAATATAGTACCCTAAATAGTAGGATCCTTACTATGAGGACCCCCAAAATAAGGTACCCCCATTTTCGGAAGCTCCCATATGATGTGCGACAACCGCAGCAAGCCGGATCTGACCATGGAAGAAATAGTAACAAGAGTAGTGCTGCTCAGGGAGGGCCAGGCGCACTCACGGACTGCGCCCTCAGGGTCATCATTCGTAATAGTGCTCTCTATTCGTATATAGGGGCCTTAACAATTAGAATAGGGTTTTGAGGCCCATTATACTATCATTATAGTAGGGAGCCCCCAAAAATAGTATTGGTAATGATTAGGTTTCTGTAGTATATCTTGAAGAATCTTGAAGTCTTCGGGGATTCGGGATTTCTGGACCCCGCGCTTGCGCCGCTGTGCCTCCTCGGCGATCTTCGCCGGCACAAGGCGGAGGCGCAAACCTGTCATGCAATAGGGGCCCCCATAATTGTAGCTGTCATTTTTCTACTATGGCTTATCATATATACCTGTCATGAATAACTATTCAGCAATTAAAAGATGGTTTTGGGCTTTGTTATGCTGTAATTATGATGAGCATTGTGGCATTGTAATGTGGAACTCCAAAACCGTTTTTGTAATAGCGTAGGTTCGCTAAACCCTAACCAAAGTCTCCAGGAGGTTTGTGTGTTTGAGCTCTGAACTTTAAACCCTATAGTCTCAAACCGTAAAACCTGCATCGCCGAATGTGATTAAATCCGAGATTTTCTTCAGGTTCAATCCTCTTGTGTTTAGGGCCACTGGGTTCCATATAGTTTATGGTGTTAGGGTTTAGGCTGCATGGCTTTTAGGGCGTTGTGCAGAAGCCTGCATTAGCAAGGTTTCGGCGGGTTTTCTGCCACGCATGTCTCCTACATAGGGGCCAGCAGTGCTAAGTGTGCATTCATTTGGGCCCGAAGCTCGTCTTGTGGGCCAAGCATGGTCAAAGCTTTGCAGCTTTGCTTCGGGGTCTCGGCTGGGTGTTTAGGGTTTAGGATTCGGGCCAGTCTAGCATCTCCGGATTGTTGGGAGTAGATCCGTGCTCAGGATTCGGATGTGCTGGGACCAGGGTTCAGGGTGTCAAGTCGGGGGGTCAAAGGGTGGAAGATCTACGATGCCGCATCGTGGACGTAGAATCCCCTAACAGCTCCGAAACCGAAAGAGCCGAACGCTAGATACTCTAAACAGTCCCGGGAAGTCAAGATCCCTACCCTGAGGCGCTACACCTACTTCACAACCTCCAGGAATCACAACATTCGGTGACATCATTAGAAACTTTCCTGGCCCTTCCCGGATGCAGCCACTGGTACTCCGCAAGGAGGGCTGGCGATCCAAAAGAGCCTGAGCCCAGCCTCGGATTGAAAAGGTGCTCTCTTTGGGGATTTTTGGGGTTTAGGACTGGGAAGTTTAGGATTGGTGACTCGAGAGGAATCGGAGGCGAACTGAAATTGGCACCTCCACCGGCACTCTCAGGATCTATTGAGCATTGGGAAGAATGGTCCTGGCAATTGAAGTCCTACGTGCCATTGTTCAAAAACGGGTTAGGGTCTTAAATGTTAAAAAGCTCCTCAGAATTGAAGTCTTCGGCTTAACGGTTTTTGGGTTGGAGGGTTGATGGTTTACGGTAGGGCTGTGGATCTGGACTTAGGGTTCACTCGGGTTTTAGGATTTAGGTGTTAAGGCATTGGATTCAGGGCTTATCGTTTGCTAGGGTTGTTTCGCAGAGTAACAGCGGAAATTTGCATTCATCCTACACCCGAAACCCTTCTTTCTAGACCCCTGAACCCTAAACCCCACAAAACTCAGACAAAGAAACACACCCCACAAACCCGCAAACACCCTCTCCACCCCAACCCCAGCGTCCCCAAACACCCCCTTGGCACGCCCTCGAACAGGATCAATGCATCCAAACCCCGAAGAGCTACGCCTCCACCCGAAAAGCCCCGAACTTTGTTAACATTTCAGCCTCTCAAGGGGCTGGCAGGCACTGCCGCTGCGAACTCAGGGCCGGTGGGTGGGCACAGCTCGAAGAACACCTGTCAGGTTGCTTGTGGAATCTGGGTGCAAAGTGTAGGGTCTTGGACCGCATATACAAGGGTCCCGAAGGATCTTGTGTTCAGGTGCCTCTCGAAACTGGGGTTACCTTGCTCAGGGGTCCTGATACCAAGAATGGGTCCTACTAAATGTCTCTAATCATTAGGCTCTGGCCTTTTCATCCCATGTTTATGCTGCTTCAGAACGTTCTTTGTTTAAGGCCCAAGGGCTTCCGGGTTTGAAGGCTTTGCCTTTGTCAGGTTGATGCTTTGCACCTGGTCCTGTCGGATCTCACTTTGTTCCCTGCTCGTCTTATCAGCCCTGAACTTCAAAAATCTGAACCCTCTTTGAGCAGGGACTCCAATGCACTAAATTCCGATTCTGAACCCTTTTGCTGCAGGCTTACATGCAAGGACGCCTGGTCGTTTGCCGCTCTTCCGCCAGTTAGGAGTGTGCTCGGGAATGGGCCCCTAGCTTCTGAGCATTCTGAACCCTAAACCCTAAAAACATGAAGCCCTGAAACCCTAAGAGCCCTGAACCTCAAACTCTGAACCACATGCTCTAACTGTTACACCAACACGGACCCGCAAAATCGGCCGATTATTAGACCGCTACCGTCCTCCCTTTAGGCTTCGGGGTTTGGAGTCCGAGATCCGAGAAACTGAACCCTGAACCCCCCAAGCTCGAAATCCCGACGCCACTAGACTGTCTCTACGTCCTCAACCATACCTGTAGATCCAAAGCAAATATACGGTTTGAGGGGCATCATTCATCCCTCTATGAGCCGTTAAATGCCTGACTCAAGCTTTCTAGCATCGGCAAGAGTGCTGCAACTTTCGACCCTTTGGGAGTATCACAGCTACACACCCGGAAAGCCCAAAGCCACCCTCAACTAAAGGAGGCTTCCCCATGACAGTACGTGTCATAGGGCTACTTATCGTTGTGATGTACCGTCTTTTCCATTCAAGGGTTTCCTGGGTGCTGGGCAACCTCCCTCACCGAAGCCTGGCCCTTGGAGGCCTCCAGCTCTGTAAGGGAGCTCAGAGAAGGCTCGGCAGCGCTGAGAACGCGCAGGATCGCCTGATTACGGGTGGGGTGCGCGTGAAAACTGTTGGAACCTGACTCCGAGGAACCCGAAGTCACCCGAATAGAATGGAGTTTTTTTGGGAGGGTGTGGGTTCACGACGACAACAACAGCAAGATAATCAGAGCTACTATCGATTTTTGTAGGTCACCCGGACCGAGACGACTACAATCCGCTGAGGCGTTCCGGATTCTTTCTTGGGGGTTTGCAGCGTGGTGCAAGAGCACCTTGTTGAGCGTGTTTCGTTGGCCTTGCCATATGCTGAAAAAGCCCGAATCAGAATGTTCCACAAAGGCGGCATCTGTGAACTTCATGTCGTCGGTTTGTACAGGTACAGCTCAGCGATGTAGGCGGCTTCAAACATTGACCCTCCCACATGCGGGAGCAGTAGCGGTAGTCTTTCCCCCCGAAGCACTGCTAACTCCTAAACCCCGAATCCTATGTATATATGAGTATCTTGATCTTGTCTGGCTACTGGACTCAAGTCTAGCCAGACCTTCACCTGCAATCATCTTGATCTTAAAATCTGAACCCCTGAACCCCGAACCACTTAATCGGCCCGGTTCTGCCGATCGCCTTCTAGGACGACGACAAGCCTGAAGCCGGTGCCCGCATGCCAAAATAATGAAAATACTGTAGGGGACTAAATGCTTACTAGGGGGGGTTTAACACACATCAGGGCGCATAAATATGCATCACCCCATGTAGACGCTGATTTGAGGGAATTACACATCAGCGCCGGAATTACACATCACACCAACCTTAATCCCGAAGGTGACGCTGGATTCTGTTGGTCGTTGCCAACTTAACGAAACATAACGAAACCCTCGCGGACGCCAGTGTTCTCGGCACGGACGGCTGCCATTTTGATGCTGCATTGATGCTTTTTAGTAGCGAATCACGAAGGTGACGCTGGTTTCTGTTGTTGCACCACTACAGCTGCATCTATCATATCTTACTGTATAAAGTCACCAACCATACACCACAAGCTCGTCAAACACCATCTAGACGCAGTGAAATGGTAGAAAACCTATTCGATTCTGTATTTCCCTGGAAAACCTATTCAGCTCTGCAGCTCTCTGACCAAACATGCACCACCAACCCATCAAGCACCATCTAAACACAGTGAAATGGTAGAAAACCTGTTCGATTCTGTATTTCCCTGGAAAACCTCTTCCAAACATGCACCACAAACCCGTCAAACACCATCTAAACGAAAATGCACAACCCCAGAGTGGACGCTGAAATAAAGTGAGGTTGGGATGTATGCCAGAACGGCCTCCGAAATGCTTAACCGCAACGTGGCGCTGAAACGATTGATGTTTGGATGTATTGCCAGAACGGGCTCCGAAATGCCGAACCGCAAGGTGACGCTGAAACGGTTGATGTTTGGATGTATGCTAGGGCGGGCTCCGGCATGCTTAACCGCAAGGTGACGCTGAAACGGTTGATGTTTAGATGTATGATAGGCCGGGCTCCGACATGCTTAACCGCACGGTGACGCTGAAACGATTGATGTTTGGATGTATGCTAGGCCGGGCTCCGAAATCCTTAACCGCAAGGTGGTCGCCGAAAGATGTGTATTTCCGCAACGCGATGCGAGTTAAACCCTCCCCTCGTACCAATACTATTTTGGGGGGGCTCCTTCTTATAGTTATTCTAAGGGGCCTCAAAAACCCTATCTTAAGTATCTGTAGTTATTCTAAGGGGAGAAACCCTGAAACTACAATGATTAATCATCAATCATACTATGGTGGTGGTTCTCATCCTCCGGGGGTGAGGACCCTAAACCCCTAAACCCTGCAAAGCGGGCCTCATCTGCCAGATCGTCTCTATAGGCTTCTGGGTCCCGCAGCTGCATCCGAGAAAAAGCCTGTCAGCGTCTAGCCCAAACACGGGGGGACTAGTAGTTCGATAGGGCTTGTTTTGCGGGTGTAGGGTTCGAGGTCTTAATGGCTGTACAGGGGGTCCTTTTAAAGTTACGTGTAGCTCGAAGTATCCCTACTTGAGCTCTCTTTGTTCCTTCGGATTGTTAGAGGCTCAAGCTTCAGGGTCAGGCGGGGTCTTGGGGTTCAAGGCCATGGTCTGGGGTTTTCGGCGCTCACACTCGGACAATCCAGGCGAGGCATGTGGTTCGGAGTCTGACGAGTGAAACTTCGCCAGGAGGCGTAGTCAGTATCGCACCAACAAAGGTCTAGGGTTTTAGGGTTCAGGCTTTCAAGCCGTGAGACACTTGTTCAAAAGCCGCTTAGCCACTCAGACTCTTCAAGCCCTTGACTGGTGATCGAAGCCATTGTGCTTGAATGCAACTTTTCAGCGGTTTTGAACCTGGGTATGTCAAGCTTTAGGACTTTAGGGTTGACCATAAAGATTGAAGCCATACCCCTTCGGTTCGCCAATATGTTTCTCCAACTCCTGGCCAGACCCAAAACCGTAATGACAAGCCCTGTCAGAATACATCTAAAGGCTTAATAGCTAATTCCTGAACTCCTGAACCCAAAAGTGCTGGGCTGTTGAGGTTCCTCCGTTGCATACAACTTTGCATCGAAGGGCGACATTTAAACGAAGCTCCTATGACAGCAGCACGGTCTACTTTTCGGACTCTCGGAAGTAAACGACGGATGTGGCTCAGGGCCACGCCTTGCGAACGAGCTGCGTCCAGGGATACACCTGCACGACGCTTAAAATTATCCCTTCATGTTAAGTATGCTCAGAAGCAACCCTACTATCCTCACTCAGCCAAACAAGCTAATTATGTTTGTATGGATGTGTGCATGTATGTATGTTCATATGTGATGCACACACGCACACACAGACACACCGAAGCACTGACATATCCCTTCTTCATGATCCCTTCTCCATGCCAAGATCAGGGCGAAGACCTTCCAGTCCTTTTGCGATGCAATACGCATCGGTCTGTAAGGGTTGCTCACTCTCTCTCTCTCACTCTCTCTCTCTGCCGTTGCTGGCAGTAGCGCCAGGCCACGCGTGAGACTAAGGCCCCTCACGAACACGAAAACAGCGAGCAAGCAACTGTAAGGGTCTATGTTGACTCGTTGTTCCACATCTTAGGCTCCATCGAATGCCCTCCGAGTGGCTTCTTGCAGTCGAGCTCGCCCCCCGGGAACGTCCTGGGGCTAGATTCGGATTCGGGGTCTGCGACAAAGCTGGGTCTCCATGGGTTCTGGTGGGCCTTTGGGTTTCGGGTTTAGTTCGTGGAACTCAATTGTATCATGTCGGCTGTAGGCCATAGCGTACATTTCCGCAAATAACGCTGAAGACACCACAAATCCCTGCAAACTCTGCGCCTTAAAGACCAAAAAGGTCCCTCAGAACCCCGTAATATAGAGGCCTTAATTATCATAACAGAGATTTCGGGCATGCTCTAGTGGAATATAAATATACTTGGGAACCATAAGGACTAATATCGAGGCCCCCATAAGGATTTTTCTGAAATGTCCTCCACACTTTGCAACTCTTGCTCCGTCTCCGCGGCATGGGTGCTCCCCATTCTAGCCTGGAGGTTGCCCTACATTTCAGTGGTTGTGGCGTTTCTGTAGGGTTGCAAAGAAACGGTCTAGGACGACAAGTTTGAACAGGCTTTATAGTAGACGCCGGCAAGCTACAACACAAGGACCAAACAACTACGCATCTTTTTGGCTTCTACTTCAGATCTTGGAAATTCATCAGGCTGGCCACTGTTTCGTTTTACCAGATAAGAACCACAGAAGCGCTTATGCAGAAGACGTGCCGCAATCCAGGGCTGAGGGTTAAAGGTTGAGCAGTTGAGGCTTGTGGCACGCACTTCAAGGCTTCAGATTTCTCCCGAAGATGATGGACAACCTTATTAAGAAATCCTTCTGTTTCTCAACCTCCGGTCGCCCCAATACGAGACACCAAACCCCGGACCCCCCGACCGCCTAGGGGAAAGAAGCTTCGGGCTTTTGATGCTAAATGGTTTGTACCCTGCTGTTAGCTGCTAGCCCGGAAGTCAGCGCCGCCGGCAGTGCCTCCACAAGAGCTACAGCAACAATTCCTGAAGCACTGGCTGCAGTACGGCCAGCAACTGTTTATCGAGAACGTACCCGACGCCAACCCAGCAGTCTCGTGTCGCTGCACAACTCAAAATTGACTCCGAACCTTTCAAGAACTACAGACTCTTCGGTAAAAGTGCATAATGGAACCACCTTGCCTTTTCCTCCAACTATCCAACAAGATGAGACTGTCAGAGCCAGAATCATGCGAAACTACAGGAGCCACGACAGCTTAAAGGTTGGATACTTGGGAACTCAGTAGAAAAAAGAGCCAAGCAGATCAAGCATGCCGCAAGCCCTGCGCAAACCAGTCATCAGGCATTCAAGTCTACATCTTTTAGAAGCCAGAATTTGTAAGGTTTGGATAGGGTTCTCATAGCATTTTCTACAAGGGTCCTTTCAGGCATTATAGACCCCCCGCCCAACTCTCACATGCTTTGCAAGCCGCAATCAGAGACGGAGAAATGAAGGACGAAGGCAAGGTCCATAAAGTCGAAGGTGCACAAGGCAGATGAGATCTGTAGAAAGCTTTGAGGGATAGTAATAGGTTGTAATTAATTCGGGCTGCGGCTTACAGTATAGAAGAATGGAGTAAGCGCGGATGCTTTTGCTAATCGTGCTTGCTTGTAATTAGCCTTGTTGGCACTATGTTGGGACTGTACTACCCGCGCATTACTGAAAAAACTCGTACACAATGAGAGACCCTTGTTGGGAGCAACTGATAAGCTATGTTGAGGATCATTCCCTCCTTTTGTAATAGACTTTAGCCAGGAGAGCTGCGGCATCACAGGAAATGCGAGACACGTGCACCGTTCTGTGCCCGAACCTTACATCAAACTTGGCAGCACTAGGGCCTTGGGTGTCGTGCAAGTAGGGTAATGGACACTGACTCGGTAGCACTTTCAATGGTGTCCATCATGTGAGGGATCTTCTCATATCTTCTCTTAGAGAGGCTGCATGATATATGTTCTGGGCTGAATATGATTTGAAGAAGAGACCCCATATGGGACCTTCGACAGAAGGAACCCTGCCTTCATCTAGGGCCCTAAACCCATCAAGGAACCCCAAGAGCTGTAGTTTTTCGTGTACCCTGGAGAATGTGTGTTTCTGTCTCACCTGGCCCCATGTTGGCCACAATAAAAGTTGAAGCACCGCTAAGCAACTCAAGTTCGAGTATCCCCTTGTTGCCTTTGAAAGGGTCTACAGGAAATAGGAATGTCTGGCGTTTTGACGCGCCTTGGGTCGGGAATGCTTCTGAAGGTGTTTTGCAAGCAGGGACAACTGAAAACACACTTGCACAGGAAGCACTTCCTGAGCACAATGGAAAGCTTGGGTGTTGGGGTTGGGGCTGAGAGTTTCAAGGTCTGAGGGTCAGGGCAAGCATTTTGGGCAGGTGGAAGAAATATGCTCTGCATGCTCGCCTTTTCTGTGCAAGCTGGGGAATGGGCGGTCAGGGTTTGCGGTCAATGGGTGGTGGGATCTGTCAGATTGCCCCCTCAGGGGGCTCGTGCAACAGTTCTGGACGCTGGCGCAGGCTTGGATATCGTGGCAAGAGGAAGGGTTCAGATTTTTGGGGGTTCAGGTGGAATTCAGCGGCTCAAGTGAATGCAAAAGGGTCTGCAAAAAGAGCTTGCCATGGAGGTGGTATAGGGCACCCCGGAAGAAAGTCGCTCCGGATAGGCTGTACTCTGCGCAAGTCCCTCAGGCTCTAGACTAAACGCCTAAGCAGCCTCAAACTCGTTAGGGTCGCCAAACCCTAAACTAAACCAAGGGCCTGCAAACGGCCTCCCCTCTGCTGGGCCCATCGACGTCAGTTGAACCCAGAAGTCGACCGAAGCCTCTGAAACTCTCTGAAACCCTGAACTCTTAAAGAGTACATCCCCTAAGCCACAAGCAACCTTTAAACGCGGAAGCCTTGACGCTCTCGTCTCTATCATCTGAAGCCGAAAAACCCCAAATTCCAATTGCTTAGAAAGCTCTCACGCCAGGATCCGCAGGCAAATCGCTTGCTTGACTATACAAAGATGATCTCCTCTCTGGGTCCCTTGCTTATGCCGTGTTTAAGGCTTCAGGGTACAAGAATCTGGGTGGTTATAGGAATCAAGCGTTGAGGCTTGGAGGTTCTGAATGCCTCGACTGGATCTTCGCTGGAATCGGGAAAGGGCTCTGACATCCATTTCATCAAGTGCACCCAGGGAGACTGTACATTACTAGAATAGCGCTGTCAAGATTCATGAATTCGGTGAAGGAAGCACTGGCCTTCCCACGGCTAAGGTGCCACTGAAACAACCTTGCTTGAGTCGCTAGAGGCTGAGTATCAAGCCTCGCAAGCTGATGAGTAAAAGCCTAAGGCCGCATCCCACAGAAACACCAACCTCCAAACCCAAACTCTGCAACTCCAACAAGCAACGAACAGCTCATAGCTCGCTCTGACCCCTCAAAAGTGGCAGGAGCAGCGGTAGGAACAGGAGATGGAGAAGATGGAGTAGAGGTGCTGGTAGAGGTGGTGGTAGTGGAGGTGGAGGTGCTTGTAGCAGTCGGCATCGCCCTATGCCTGGTCCTAGTCCTAGTCGTAGTAGCAGTAGTAGTCGTCGCCGTAGCAGGACTTGTGCTAGTACCAGTGAGGCGCCATGCTACGGTAAGAACTTCTAAGGTAAAGGCCTACTCAAGCACGTATATATATATATATATATGTGCAAACTGGAACCTTAAGTGCAGCCATCTTTCGTCTCAAGGGTGTCGGGTCGAAGCACGGGCAGAGAGCAAAACGTGTCAGAGCCACAAACAGCAAGAGCAGAACAGCACCAAGACTAAGCAGCAACTATAAGCTTCGTAGTGGTTGTAGCAGTACGCCTCCTTCAGGCTTCAGAAAGTGAGGTCGGCAGGTGCTTCTGCACTCATCTACTGCACTTCCTCACGGGCATCAGCTGACCGGGTAGAGCCCCCCTCGGCGTCTGTGCGATGGCTAAGTCTCATGCAAGCAAGATCGAGAAGTCGCCGCATGAGTTCGGCACGCAACTGCGCCCCCTACATTACATCTTCCAGAATCTGCAAACATTCAGACATGGAAAAGCCAAGACCCCCTGCGCATTTACAGCCACAAAAAGCTCCAAACGTCCTAAATCACGAGAACCCAAAAGCCCTATGATATTTTGCTCGAAATCTTTCAGCTCTTTCTCATTCTGATAGTCTTTGTCCTTTCGCTTTACACGGCATTCGAAGTTGTCCTTCTTTTGTTCTCCTGTCGTTTTCCGGACGGATCACCTTCTCAACTTGAGGACGGTCTGGCTCTTCAACGCGATAACAGGGAAATTTATCATCTCTCAGTTGCTAAAGAAGAAGTGCGAAATCATCAGCCTTCCCTAATCGCCTCATCGCCAAGCGATAACGTCACTTTCGCCGGCAGTCTACAGCACCCCAAGACAAAACACTCGCTTGCCGAGCGAACAAACCCGAAAACCCTGCAGACAATATGCTGCTAGCTTCTGAGGCTGCATTTCCAAATCCTGAAACTGTCACACCGATGGCCCAGAACCTTTCCATCAATATTGCATCGGAAGCATGGGCATAGACTATGCGTAGAAGCCCAAACTGGCTCTAAGCCTCTGACGCAGAACGTCCATGATGCTGCATACTTCTTCCTCAAGAGCTTCGCGCTCCTGTGACGACTGAAGGTTTACGGTCTACAAGGCTTCGCTACATGGTAACGCCAAATAGAAGAATTTCAGGTTTAGGGCTTACGGTTCGCTTGAGATAGCATCGTTACTCTAAGTGTTCTCATGACCATTGTGTTGCTGGGTTCCCTCGCATCATCAGCGGTCTCGATGTCGTCTCCCCTACACCCATGAAACAGAATCACTTTTCTTTTCAGGGACCTGGGTTTTCGAGGTTGCGGCAGCAGTTGTGGCATCAAAATAGTGTAGGGCTGATAGGGCTTTAGGGTTTTATGGTCTCGGGTTTTTGGCTTGGTCCATTGCGCGCAACTTGCACGTGATTTTGTGGTTTAGAAGATGTTCATCTTCCGGCACGTGTGTATGAACGGTGCATCGTTTCGGCACTCACACTCGGACCAGTGGGAATGCCCCAAAACACAGCAGATTAGCTGATGGCAGACTTCATTACGACGACGAACGACTCGTTGCACACCCCTCTTGCAACCGCGTAATGGCCACTACCTCTCAAGACCGTAACCGATATATCACTGCTTCAAATCTCAAACCACATTCGAACCCCAGCAAGCTTTCTAAACTCGACGAGTCAAACTCTAAATTTCGAGTCAAACTCTAAATTTCTAAATCTCTGGCACTCCCATGGTTGAGGGCCTAAGGGTTGCGGCTCACCCTCCTGAAAACAGCTTTCCATGTCAGCCCCATTCCGTAAACCCGAAAGCAGCTTCCAAAAGCACACAACACCTCTAAGTTAAACCCCATGCAGGTGAAGCCCAAACTTGCAAAGCCCCATAAACTTTAGTTCCCTCTATCGACTGAAACCACCAAACACTGCAAACGCTCAGCTAGACACTCAAAGACCGAAATACGAAAATCCTGAAACCCCCCAAACCACCCCAACGAACCTCGATGAGGTCGCCTTTGCCGCCTTCTGCCTCTGAGTCGCTGCAGCGACTGCGTACTGAGGTCCTGAAGGGGTGGGTGGATGCAGGGCGTAAGGTCGAAACAGCTTAATGTAGGGGCCTTAACCATTAAAAAAGGTTTCGGGGTATATCCTACTACAATCATAAGACCCCCCGAACTGTATAGGTAGTTATTAAGCAGGCCCCTATGTTACACCGAAAGGTTATAGGCTAACAGCTGGACACCGCCGGTCATTGGGCTGAGTCTGCTGGCTTCCGATTTGTGAGCCTACTTGCATCTTCCGCGGGTGGCGTGATGCTTGATCCTGAAGGCAAGTCGACGAATCGAAAGCTGGCTTGGGAGTGAATGTTTAGGGTTCAGGGTGGCATTAGGGTTTTGGCGTTTAGGCTGCTCTGTGACGGTCTGGACCAGGAGGTATTCCAGCTGCGGTCAGTCTTGACAATTCACAACTTTCACCTTCTCAATCCTTGACGCGGGAATGGGGCCAAGGCCAAGGCCTAAAAGGCCCTCCGATTCCTTGCAAATATCATGCCATTCACGGTTTAAGTGTAGAGTTGCCCGTGTTTCTTTTCTGGTCTGTGTAGGACCGAAAGGGCCGAAGGTCAGCTAAAATGAGCACCTCACAATGAAGGTTTTCTGGCTGTGGTCACCGCACATAAGTGTATTCCAAATGCAAACGCAGAAGTCTTTCCGAACCAGAAACCCACTCACTACTGTCCTGGCCGTGTTGGGCTGCGATGGACCTGGCGTATGACTCTGGCTCTGGAACAGAGGTTGCACATGGAAGCGAGATCTACCCCTCCACTTCATCCTCTCCGGGAGGCCTTCGTACGTCGTATCTGTAGCCGGCAGAACCCTTATACAGCACAAGATGTGATCGATCAGGCCTTGCTTCGTTTAGAGTCTCTTATTGCTTTGGACTTTTCGTGTCCGAAGGTACAGAATTCAGGCCAAATAAATGCTCAAGCAAGACGAACAGGCTGTGCTAACTCTGAGCTCCATGCAGATTCATATCCAATATCGGGCATGAGAAACTGCTGATTCGACAGTCCATTAAGTACTGTGGAATGCTTACTTCTCCTGGGTACGACGTTCTTGAAATTCTGGGTGCAGCATGCACTTCGCCAAAGCCCGGCTACAATGTGAAGACGCAGAAGCAGCAAGGCCAGTGCTGACAGAATTTACATCTAGTCCCTGTGCAAGTAATCCTATACGCATCGCCCAAACCAATGAAGGCTTTTTCGAAAACCCATAAACCCGAAGCGATAGGGTCTGAACCCTGAACCAGAAAATTCCACGAACAAAGTCCTAGCCCGTGATGCCCACAGTATCCCGAGCCTGAGGGCGCTTCGCTGGGTGCCTTTCCTGGCCATGAAGCTTTTCGCTGTAAAGCCTGGTTGTTTACGCCTCCCTCGCATTGCAGGAGAAGCATGCTTTAAGGCTTCAGCCTTTCGGGGGTTTTGGGCTCGGGGTTTTGAGGGTTAATGCTGGTCCTTTGCCCTTTTGACTCAGGATTTTGGGCCTGCGGTCAAAGGTTGTATTTTTCGTGAACTCATGTCTACTTCAAAAACCATGACGTCGCATCCACCTTGGTTTGAAGTTTAAGGGTCACAGTGTTCGTAGATTCCGTCTTTCTGACTTTACCTTGAAGGTGCCATTGTCACTGAGTGATTTATAGCGTCGTAGTACAACAATCCAGGGTATTCAACATTTCTGAGCAGTAGCCACAAAAACGCAGCGGTCAAGCAACATAGTCAGCTGCCAAAGGTCACTCCTAAGGACAGGAGAGACCTGAAGCATGTCTCAGCAATTACCAGCCGAAGGCGGGAAGGCAGTGGCTCGCAGCTCACCAAGCTTCGGGTCTGCACAGCAACCCTCAGGCGCAGCCCCCCTGGAGCGCAGTTGGCACGTTCCTCTTCGATGGCTCCCACTTCCGCACTTTTGCACAGGCACTTGCATTGTCGCCCTGCCCTGGTTGGGGCAAGCCATACCTCGACGGTGCGTCGCCGCCAACAATGGCTGCAAAGATGATGCTGCTGCGGGTCCAGAGGCTCTTGCAGCCAAGAACTAAGCCTCCAAGACGCGGAGACCAAACGCCCGATCCTAGACGCTGAAACCCTGTGTAAACCTTGAGACCCTAAGTCCAATCTCTAATCCTGCAATCCTAAACCCCTACGTACATCCTAAATCCAAGCTTTTCTTGGGCAAACAGTGAGCACCGGCGCCTGTGGCAGGGAGCTGCTTCGATACCTTCCCAGCATGCGCAGAAGTGTTCTTAGGGCTCTCTGGGTCTTGGGGCTTAGGACGTACCTAAAGCATCCAAGTACCACCTGCCACCGCCACCTACTACTACTACTACTACTACTACTACTACTACTACTACTACTACTACTACTACTACTACTACTACTACTACTACTACTACTCCTACTCCTACTCCTACTCCTACTCCTACTGCTACTGCTACTGCTACTGCTACTGCTACTGCTAGCACCACCACCACCACGACGACGGCTAGTGCTAGTGCTACTACTTCTGCTACTAATAGGTCTATATATATATATATATATATATATATGTATGTGTGTATGTACTACTGCCACGACGACTACTAGCAATAACAAAGGTTACTACTATAATGGCAGCAATCGGTTGCTGCCAAAACTACGAACCTGCAAAAATACAAACCTAACCGACGTACACAGGTGCTAGGTGCTTGCTTGAGGATTAGCTTTCGGGTGCTTCGGGGCGGGCCAGAGGTCAAACATGATGGCAGGCAACATCATCTTAGTACCCAAAAGGCATCTTCAGACCCGGGCATCCGAAAGTAAAAAACAAGTAAGGCCCTGAGCGTTTTACGGGTGGTTTGAGCGACAGCCTTTCAAACCCGAAGTCATGGATTTCAACAACCTGGGCAGGCTTGTCTAGGAGAGCCTGCACGCCTAAACCCTTAACCCGAACCCCTTCGACCCCAAATCATAAACCATACGCCTGACATGCAAACTCCCCAATCCTAAATCCCAAGCGAAACCCCTGAGCCCCAAGGTCCCACATCCCTGCGCCGGAAGGAAGGGAAAGCTTCATCCGAGCTGAAATAATCCCAGCCTGGGGCGGCCGTGCCGATGCAGGCTCCTGCGCAAGGCTCTCTTACTCACCTTTTGGTTAGTGGGGAATGGAAGAATGGTAGTAATAGTAGTTATAATTGTACCCCATTCCTCCAGTTCCTAGTAACCAAAGGTACTCTTATTGAGGATGCCTTCGGAGTTGAGTTCCCTGCAAGGCCGATATCCTGCAGCCCTATAGGCAAAGCTTGACCCTACGAAATCAACAAGGGGAGGAGGTCGTCAGACCTAAACGGCCCCGCGCTTCAAGAGCTTGAAGATCAGAAATTCAGTTAGTTGGGGTTTTGGGCCAAAACTCGGGCACAGGATTTCGAGGTTACAGTGGGAGATAAGGCTTCGGGCTTCAAGGTCCAGAGTCCTGGGTTGAAGGGATTTGAGGGTCTGAGGGCTGGTGGCTTACGATTGACATCCGGGCCGTGGATTTACGATTCTGAAAGTTCGGGATGGGAGTCTGCAGCTTGTCGTGGCTTAGCCTTCAGGAAGCACATTAGATAGACAGCAACCCTCATAAGGGAACATTGACCAAGGGCCGTAAATATCGTATGGTGATTGGGCCCAAGAGGCTTAAAGAGGGGTTATGAGGCTCTGGGAGCATTAAGGGGCTTCAAACAAGTTGCAAAGAGACAGTAGAACTGTAGGGCTGTTTACTTAGGAGTGTTCCGGGCTGAGTGTTTTCAGTGGACGCAGCCTTTGAAGTTAGGGCCTAAGAGCTGCAGCTCATGGAGAACAGCTGCACGCTCGTACTCTCGAATGATACTTCCAGTCTGATTGCTACTACGACGGTGTAGGTGGCGCCGACAACAGCGACACATGTTCCCTCGCTGGCACTGCATGCATTACTTGCCGCCATCTTTCCTTGTAGCTACTGTGCTCTTGCTTCAATTTCTCCCACTGCTCCCACGAGCCACTCGACATATAAAGATCTCGAATACGTTCGGAAGTCTCTGAACACCTCTCCAGGCCTATATTCTTGTGCCGAAACTCTGCAATCTCCCACGTGCAAATACCTTTGGTTTCTCGTCGGCTCTAATGAGAAATACTCGAACGCGTCACACCCCAAACCCTGAATATTGGGAAACATGTGCAACTTGATAGGTCTGGTGCATTGATTACCCGGTGTAGGGCGCCATCCCCTTGGACGACACATAGGCTAGGTGTATTCAGGAACCGGAGGCTGTTCTACCGAGTTCTCGGCTACGGCAACAGCCCAAATACCTTACATTGAAAACATGGGATAAATGGCGTCTCGGTGATTGACATCCCGGAATCGAGCTTGTGATTCAGGCAAGGCTGCGCGTGCCAAAGCTTTAGGGATCCGCTGTTACCAGTACTTCTCCTCGCCTCGTGCCATGATCTCGGCAAAGGACGGCGTAAGTGATCCCGGTCGCTGGGTGGCGTCTCCTGACCAAGGAATCTCTACACTCTACACCCTGAGATCGATGCTACCATCGTAAACTAAACCCCCTGATCATAGTAATAGCAACAATGGTGATAGTAATTGATAGAAATCTTCCTCTATCCCCTCTGCCCAGTGCGACGAGTGGCCGGTGCATTCAGCAGGCGGCAGAGCTCCGCAATCAGCTTCCTGACTTTTTTGCAGCTGAACACGCACAGTGCTCTTTCCGTCGTTTGCCCAAACCCGGCATCAAAGTAACATAGCCAAAACTGCAGCAAACGAGCTGAGATTTCAAGGGCAAGCCCTGAAAAACAAAGCCAGCTTCCTCAAGTGCCTTCATGACAGAGCCGTGCGGCCCATGTCCAATCAAGGAACAAACGTTTCTGGCTGGGTGCGGGAGATTTCCTGAAACGATATCGGGCCTGCTAGCATGACTTACAGTACAATCCTGAACTCCGAAAAATAACATGCTCCTTGGAAATCATTATCCCCCGCCGCAATTGAAAGACTACATGCAGCTTCCAATCTCTCTCTCTCTCTCTCTCTCTCTCTCTCTCTCTCTCTCTCTCTCTCTCTATATATATATATACATACATACATACATACATACATACATACATATATATATATATACATACGCATATAATGTTTACGTTGTCTGTTGAGCCCCTAAGTAACCTCTACAAGTAGTACGCAGCCTGAAATGGCACCCATCGCCAAATTTCCTACCATCTCGGGCTTTGGGCCATGTAACAGAGTCATGTAGGAGGATATTAAGGTGGTACTATTGCTGTAACTTATTTCCGACCCTTCCGTTTCCATATGCCCACACAGGGGCATGGGCTTCTAGCAGAAGGCTGAACCTCAAACTCTAAACTAAACACTAAACTTTACCCTAAACCATACGCTCTGAACTCTAATCTCTAGTGCCTGAACTCTACACCCAAAACTCCGGAAACGCAATGCCATTCTGAAGGCCAGGTTCGGGTCGACCAGCGATGGCTGGGACGGAGAGCCTGGGTCCTGATGTCAGCTTCTGCTTTGCCTCAAGTACATGCTTTCCTTTATGACAGTCTTTTTTCAACACTATTACATTAGAGTGTAGTTATTACTTAACACTGAAGCTTCTACATAGGAGCTGCTTTTCAGGCCTAATTCAGCTATCTGCGCAGACGAGTTATTGGGGATTTTTGGGGCTTGCTTAGCTTGTCGCGAGACTTGCTACCCCTACTTTCCGGACTTCACTTTACACCCTTCTTCTTCGCAGCTGAGTGGGACCAGTGCATGAAGCGTCAATCCCTAGCTGAAACACCCTGCCATGTGACACGTTGCCACAAAACTTCACTGCCCTGCTGCCATTAAAGTTCACATCAAGAGAACGGGATTTATTCATCCAAGGTCAACGTTGCACGGTTTGTATCTGGCGCCTAAAACATGAACCCGTGAACAAGGGCGCTGTGAAGGCCCCACACCGTTAAACCATGAAGCTTTAAGCTCCAACACCCTAGAAACCCTCAAGAGCCCTCAGCCGCACCACCATAAAGCCTCAAATCCTAGAAACCTATGAACCCTCTAAAAGTCAAGTCGTCGCAAGTTCTCAGAGCTCAACGAGCTCCAGGTATATAATGGAAAAGCAGGGAGAAGTAAGAACTGAAACGGAGCGTGAGCCTCGAGGTTCTTGCGAAAGGAATCAGACGGGTTCTAGAAGGGAGCCTTTTGGGCTTATGGGTTTTTTGCAACATCCTTGGGCACTTAGAGAGAAGGACTCCGCTACAAAGCCACAAAGCCAATGCTCGATTTTGAAACTTGGGTCCTGCGACACGCCGCTCCGAGAGGAGGTGGCTGACTCGGCGTACACTGGCGCCTCTGGTTGTGTCGATGCTCTGCGTGCAGGACTGAGGAACTGAATCGGCAGCGAATACTCTTCAGCTGCACTCTGCTCAGTCCGGAGAAGACAAGCAAGAAGAAGTGCTTGTGGAGCTTCCAATACAAGAAGGAAAGTTAAACACATGACACATAGCTGTAGTTGTCCTGCTGCCGCATAGCTGTAGTTGTCCGTATGACACCTCTCACCCTCCACTGCTAAGTTAATCTGGCTTCCCACCCTAAACTTCCTGAAGATGTCTGCTGTCTGTCAGTCGGGTCACAGGTGCGGCGCGGCCGGACCATTTTTGTGTAGCACGATCGTCAGGCGAAAGCACTACCTGATTCTGGCTTTATGCTTTCGCTCGTATGGGCCCTATGTAAATCCCGCACCCTAAACATTGAAGATTCGTCGTGCTGTACTCGGAGCTTTGAGGCATTAGAACCACAGAACTTGGCTGCCAAGAGAAGTCAACATCCCTGAACTCACTGATGCACTGGTTTGGCTCTCTGGGAAGTTGTCCCAATTGGGTTCAGAAGTCAGCACGAAACACACAGGTGCCATTGAAAACACGCAGCATTGGGCTTGACGACCATGGTCTCATTCGCGGCAGAGTAGGGTGCTTCCTCAGACACATCGGGCTTCGAACTTTCCCAAGGTTGATACATACAAGTCGGGACCGCGATGCCTACCACCTGATATGCCTCGGGTCTAAGGGATTTGGGCTCAAAAGTCGCCGGGCCAGGGTGGGGTGGGCTGCTGCGTTTATCTTTGGCTCGAAGACCTCTGCCGTCTGCCGTCCAGGCTCTGCGGTTCAGGATGTGGGTGCTATCCGTATAGAAGATATTTTCACACATAATTCTGTATATGTAAATGTATACAGCATACGCGCTTGTATGTGTGTAAATCCGTAAGTTAATTGAGTCGATATACATGCATACATGCATACATACATACATGCATAGATACATACAGTGCGTACATTACATTAGATCACATTACATTACATTCTTTTTAAACAATTGATGTTTTTTATTATGATTATTATTACTATTACTATTGCATTGCGTTTCATTACACACATATTGACATATTGGGGTCCCTCCCGGCCGAGGCCTCGCTGGGACCACTGCGCTGCGAGCCAGGGCCGAAGAAGGGACCCCGACCCGAGCTCCTCGCGTGAGAGGAAGTGGGTAACAATAAGATAATATGGGAGTTTGCGAAAATAGCGGTACGTTATTATTGGGGGTTCTTATAAGAAGGATCCTACAAGTGGGTAACAGTAAGATATGGCTGGTTGTCAAAATTATGGTGCCTTTTTGGGTACCCTAAATAATAGGTGCCGAGTTATAATAAGATATGGGAATTTCCGGAAATTGGGGATCCTCATATAATATCCTAAATAGTAGGAACAGATCCTTACCCCAAATGGGAGTTTCCGAAAATAGGGGTTCCTTATTTTGGGGGTCCGTATAAGAAGGATCCTACCATTCAGGGTATTATATTAGGGGCCTCTATTTTCGGAAACTCCCATACAAGAAACCGACTGGGGCGTCTTGACATGATCAGTATAAAATTTGGCTACTTTTTTATATTTATTCTCCGTAGGGAATGGTTTTCAACGGCCGCCGTAGCACGGTAGCTGTCCAGTTGTACTGCTGTCGGGACCTTATTAGGGCCCCTCTCCCCAAGCAGAGTCGAGTCTTGCAAAACCCTTCCTTGCGTGAAGACGGAAGCCGAAATATCTCCTTTCTGTGCAAACGTGAGTCTGCCATGAACCGGCTTTCATGTTTCACTTAGCCCTCAGGAATGCAAGGTCGTACAACCCGTTATAAAGCTTTACTCTGAGATTTTGTGCTCGACATTTGTGTTATTTGTCTTGCAGGGTGAACATCATCTGGTGGACAACCTCCATGCGTGGTGTGGTTGACATTGTCGGTTTCGAAAGCAACCTCCGCGATTCAATCCTGAAGCCGCAAATCCAAAGGCCCAATATCCAAATCCAACTCTCTCTGCACTTGGGTGGTTGTCAAAATTATGGTCCACTTTTGGATCCCTAATATAGTACGGCACCTAATATTCAGGGTACCCAAACACGGACCATAGTTTTGACAACTACCCAATTGCAGATGTCCGGAACTCTCTCAGGGTCCTCGGCGTGGTTCGATGCGACAGGCCTCGGCTACGAAGTGGTTCGGTTGGGACGATGGGCGGGATTTAGGACGGGGCTTTGGGGTGAATTTTGTAATATCTGAGTATGTATTCTGCTCAGTTCACAGGGCTTGGTGGTGCTTGGTTGAGTCCTTGAACCGAATGCAGCGTCTGCATTACCGGCTCAAAACTGCATGAATGTAAGAAGGAAGTCGTAAGTGAATTTCAGAAATTCACAAGTCTTTTCTAAACTGTGTACATTGCTGCTAGGGTACTTATCCGATAGGGTGTGCCTACTGTGAGACACTCGGTATGGCCAAATATGAATATTTATGCTGAAACGAAGGTGCGAAGGAGGCAGCCTACGGATCGCTTGAGAGGCATTGTTCCATACCGCCAAAGCTTTCAGAAGTTGATGGTAGTTCAACGGCAACTAGCAATGTAGAGGCCGACCTTGTTCAAATATGGATTTGGGGTCCATGCGAGGCACATGGCCTTGAGCCGTGGAAAAGCAGTCTGGCTGATCTCTCAGGCCCGATACACAGTAAGATGAAGCAGGGCGTCTGAACCTAAAGCTAAAAACCCACACTTCCTGTTTTGCAGCTGGGAGTGAGACTCAACGAATTGTTAACCAGAAGAAGACCGTCTACACTTCAAGACGCTAGTTCCTAATTCCTAAACATCAACACACTGATTCCAAACTCTAAAGCCCAAACCCGAAAAGCCCAAACAACAGAACTTTCATCCCTAAATCCCTAACCCGGACCAAACATAAAACTTCGGTTCGCGCCTGCAGGGGCAGGGACAGATGCAGCGATCATCGTCGCTGCCGGCATCGGTTCTGGTGCAGGGCCTAAGATGAAGCAGCGTTTCCCTTACAGGTCCTCACAATACGAATCCTAGATTCTTAAGGGCCTATACGATATATCGCCCAGCTCAGCTTTTCGAAAAGGGTGGTCGGGCCTCCTGCTTCGCAAAGACGAGCCCGCAGGGCGGGCATAGACAAGTCCGAAGAGAGAAAACCCGGCTCGAGAACGCGGACATCCGCCGGTAATACGGTGGCCTTAATTAAAATACATATTTATTCGTAAAAAGTTAAAAATAAAAATAATTAGAATAGGTTCTTGGGTGATGCTATACTCTAACTCTAATAGGCTCCTCGCAATAAGCGTGATATTCTTGAACTCCGCCACAGGTGCCTAATATTTGACAACGGTCCACTGTTTGCAGCAGTTCCAACATTGACCGACGACTCACGGAGGAGTTGGCGTCTTGGAGTCTGGGGTCAACGGATCCACGTCCTGACGGGACCACTGCCTGAACGCTGATGACGCCATCTGACCAAAGACATCGACGCGACCAAGCTCCAAACCTTTAGTTGCCCTGGATGACACAAGACCCGTAAGGCAAACCAAGGGTCCAAATGGAGGACCTTCGACAGAGAATGGGTGCATGGGGCTGAGCTGCGATTCCTTCTTCGGATACTTCCTACTTTCAACGCTGCAAGCCCTAAAACGTAAGTGAATACAAATTTTGATTGTCTTATATCTTCTGACACTTCTACATCATACCAGCCGAAATACCTGAACACCGAGCACCTGAACCGTCACAGCCAAACACACAAAAACGAACGCTCAGGACCCTGGTGCCCGGAGCTCTGCTCCAAGGCGTAGTGGACTTGGTATGATATCCCCGACACCCTGAACCCTATATGCATCCCCGATGTAGGGCCGAAATATCCTAAACCCTAATCCCTAAACCCCAAACCCTAAATCCCAAACCCTACTATAAGGATTACAGTCAGCTCTTTCTGGCTTCCGCGGGGCTCGGTTTGGGCGCGGGCTGAGTCTCCTGTCGGCGGCTCGCGCTGAGGTCGAGAATCCCGGAACCCTAAAGAGCCTTCGACTGTATATTTAGCTACCCTAAACCCTAAACCTTTTTTTTTGAGCACGGTTTAGGGTTTAGGGTAGCTAAATATCCTAAACCCTAAACCCTAAATCCTAAACCTCAAAGAGTAGGTACCCTGAGAGGGTCTATTGCAATTCAGGCTGCTACGTTACAGCCTCGGCGGCAAGGACACCAAAGCCAACCTAGGCAACACTGCTATTAAACTTGGTACCTGGTAGAAGGGCTTTAGGGGTTTGGGGGTGTTTTGGGGTGTAGGGGAACTCTTAGCCTGTCTTGTGGTTGGCCTTTTTTATGTATCCTTCATGCCACGTTTAGGGTCTGGTGATTTGACGGTCTTAAGTCTTAAGGTCCTTTTAAAGGACAGAAGAGAAATGCGAAAAACAAAAACCTTGTAGGGTTTAGGAGGGCATAGGGCTTTGCTAAACGGATTCATGAACGACAAACCATGAAAGCCCTGCCCTGTTCCCGGGGTCTTTCAGACGACATGTGATCCCCTCTGACACAAAAATTGAGGCCGCTGTATTGAACTCCGGAACCATAAGTAGTAGTGCATAGGCATAGAAACAGTTGGAACAAAAGAGCTGAATAGTATCTGTAATCTCCGTGGGCCTACAATCACCAACATCTTCTCAGATTCCCCATAAGATCAAGGACATTCCCACACAAAGTCGAAAAACATGTCTGCACGAGACCCTGATGCCTCAACCTAAAACACCCTCAAACAAACCCCCCCAGAGCCCGTAGGCCCCTTGATAGAGCCCGGCAAGAACTCAGACGGTCCTGTCCCCAGAGCTTTGGCACCTGAGGCGGGCGTCTGAAGTTGCCACGCTCGCTAGGTGGCGTGTCCTGGGCATGACGGTCTCACGGGTTTGGTTGCAGGGTCTACGAGCTTTGGGCTTAGAGGCTTTCAAGGGCTTTGCGGAGTTGGGGTTTGAGGCTTACGGCTCGAGAGATGTTGCTGGCTGTATGCTTGTTTCCGTTGAAGTAGACATAGTTGTGGCCGTGGGGCATCTGGTGGACACCGAGTTAACAAGGCAAGCCCTTCATATGATTGGAGGTATCCTGCCCTATTTGCACTTCACTTGTCTGAGTTGTCCTTCAAGCCCTTTGAAAATTATTTGCTATTATGGTTCTCTACAAAATAGCAGGGGAATTCAAAGATCCCAAAGGACAACCCAGTTGTTAGAAACAATTGCTAGCCAAAGTGGCCGGTGCTTTCAGCAGGCGGCAGAGCTCCGAGATGATGTTCCTGGGCTGGAGCCCGCGAGCGAATGGCTTTGGTTTGGGGACTATGGGCGACACCGAAGAGACTAGATTATTAGCGCAGAGCAAAACCGTAAGATCCTACGAACACTCACAAACCCCGCCGATTAGACGGTCAAAGAATCCCGAAGCCAGAGGACGTACTTCGCAAATTCGCCGTCACTGAAAGCCAAAACCTTTGCAGCGTCATAACTTGAAACCCTTAACCCCTAGCGCCCAAAATCACAAGACTAAAGTGCACCGTCCTCTTGCCTTCAACCTGCCTACGAACCGGTACATCGCTCGAATATAGAAGCCCTAAGGAAGTTTCAAAATTTCCAGTCGTGAATTTGTCCCCTTACATCTACTTGCTTAGCGGGACAACACAAACCCTGAACCTTTAAAGGAACCCTTATCCCCAAACCCTTTTAAAGGAACCCTTAACCCCAAACCCTTAAAGAAACCCTTAATTAACCCCAAACCCTTGAAGGAACCCTTAACCCCAAACCCTTAAAAGGAACCCACAACCCCAAACCCCTAAAATAATCCTATTACAGCCCCCCCTTCAGTCGCCGAGGCGCGGGTCCACCAGAGAGGGCATCGCGGCCGAGGGCTCCGTCGGCCGGTCGTAGCGCGCCGAGTCGGAGCGCGAGGAGACGACGGAGTCGGAATACTGTGCTTCCTGAAAGGGGATTCTCAAGGGCATATATAAGGTATAAGGGTAGTATCATGCATAGGGTACTGTACCAGACGGTTTTTATAAGACGTTCTGCGTGCTATAACTGGCGAGTGTATATAGACTAGGTGTACAGAAATGGACACATGTCTTTATACTTAGGTTTATCTATGCTTCTTGCCTACTTAGACCAGAAGGGTACACGACTAGATACATACACATGCACCCACATGTAGCAAACGTGTAGATGTACATATGTATTTTTGCATATGATCATCCATACAGTCTACATATGTTTCCGTGCAAATCTTTGTACTTGTTCCCTGGGGTGGCTTATGTTGTGGGGTTCTGAACTTCTCTTTGCTTCAGTGACTTGAGTGCCTTTTTGATTTAGGATTTGGTTCTTGTGTTTCGGGATTTGCGCCTGGGCCTCCTTCTGTAGAAGGTTTCAGGACGCACCCTGGAATTCCTAACAGCGGACGCATACACGCATAGATGAGAAACAACACATCTCTTTGAAACTGCACGATAGAAGTATTGACACCAAACAGCTACATCCTTAAGTAGTTGTTGGTCTTCATTTGTGCAAGTACAGTCTAGGTTGCTCTCGCATGAAACCATTCAGAACATCGGAGTGCTTTTCCTCGCAAGAGCAGGAGTGTGTGAGCAATCTCTCAAATAGCCAGGCCTCCGTGACTCAACGAGCTGAAGCTTTCACAACTCCCGCACACGAAGTGGGGCACCCTGAGCCCCGCACAGACCGTGATGCAGGTGCGCCCCAGGCCGAGATTTTCTGTGTGGAGCGGTCGTGGGGGAAGGAGCCCTGAACGTCGGAAGCTGCTTTCTGAAGTTGAGTGGGCTGTTCCTGTCGAAAATTATCAGGTTTATAGGGTGTAGGGATCCCAGCCGGTTGAGACCATGATGCTTTCTCGAACATGGACGCTGCCAGGTTCCGAAGGGTCGAGAAGTCGTGTAGACAAGATGAGTCAGAGAACGGATTCAGCTTTCGGGCTTCGGGTCGCTCTTTGCAGGAGTTGCAGGGCCAAGCTGATCTTTATGCCTGAGAAAGTCTTCGTCGTTTCTTTGTACTAGGTCCGAGGTGATGTCGCCAAAAGGCGTCATGACCACATTACTGTACTGAGACGTCAGCCCCCTCACCTGATGGATCAGGCTTCGTAGTCGAAGTTGGCTGTCCAGCTTGAAAGTTGGTGACTAAGTGTTCTTTACACCCTCAGCTACTCTGCTCCCCACTACTCTTCATGGTTGAATGTAAGCACGAATAAGGGCTCCCGCAAGATGCAGATTCAAATGTCGCAAGTAAGCACGAACAAGCTGAATCCGGAGTTTTCTCACACAAACCCACTCGTCTGAAGAAACTGATGTAGGAAGCAAGGCCGGACAGCAAACTTGAGTGCCATTGCCCACTGCAGAGAAGGTAACTGCTGACCCGAATGCCCGGCAGCCTCCCAGATACTACTTTACTGACCCTAAAGCCCAAAACCCCGAACTCTGAAGCCAAAGCCCTACGAGTCCTACAAGCCTAGCCTAGCTTTTTTTTTCAACCAAAAAGCCTCAAACTCTAATTCCCAAATCCGTAACTCCTGCAACTTCCATGAACCCGCTTTTAGCGCCTCTGCCTGGGGAATGCGCATGGTACGCCCGGGGTCCTGTGCAGAGGGGCTCTTTATTTGGGGTTCAAGGCTTTTTGTTATGGGTTTAGGTCTAGGCGCGACTTTCAGGGTTTCACGGTTTCGGTGCCTTATTGGGTGTTAACGCAAATGTCGTGAATACCGTAAGCGCAGTGAGGTTCTAGGTAACTACTTCTTCGAGGGTTTACGGTCGACCCCCCTACCACCCGGCCACGACAAACCACGCAATACGGAGGAAACAGGAGGTTGGGAAGCAGCGGCAGCAAGGACAGTCAGAGCTTTGCATCACCACGTCATGGCTTTTGCTGTGCGAAATGCTTGACCCCGACCTTGTGGTGCAAAGCTCGCACCTGCCGTCGGTGCCATATCTGCGGCGAGTCTACAGACAGATATCAAGCTCACACCATCACACACATGGGCTTCTACCTGGATGGTAACAAGCTATGAAGACCTTACGGTGATCTGCAGAGCCATCCAGTTTGCTTAATGCTCGTCGATCCTAGCTTCAAGCTAGGAGGTGACAGGATCTGACCTGAACCGCAAACCTAACACTCTAAAACCCCAAGAATTTCCGAACACCCTGAACCTATAGAGCCCTAGAAAATATCACAACACTTTTTTACGAACATGTGCCAGGGTTGTACTAAGATCCCTGTCTGGTCCTGATAGGTTTGGTCTCTCAGGCGCTAGAGTTTCATCCCACTTGTGTTGTAGTGATACTTTCATATACCATAAATAATGTATTCCTTGCTGTACGTATCTGAAAGCTACTCTAAATATAGCCCCTATATGGGAGTTTCCGAAATTAGGGGACCTCAATATAGTACCCTAAATAGTAGGATCCTTATTATAAGGACCCCAAAATAAGGTACCCCTCAAAATCGGAAACTCCCATATTGCCACCCGCAATCCAGAGGCCTCGTAGCTGTACTCAGCCATCGAGCCCTGAGGCTTCGAGGATTCGCGCTGCTAGCAACAGAAGTCAAGTTTTATGGTGGGTGTAAGGCTAGGGGTTTGGCATGTAGGGGTCTAAGCCTTATGTCGCATATACATATATATATATATATATATATATATAAATAAGCACATGTGTACATTAATAGTAACATGTATTTAAAATGTGTGTGTAGATATATATATATATATATGAGTACTTCTGTCTTGTGTGTGTGCGCATTTCTTGTGGCTGACTTTTTTATGGGGTGGGCTTCAGGGCTTAAGGGTGGGTGTGTAGGAGTTGAGGGTTTAGTTTGATAGGGGGTTAGCAAGGCATCCCCAAACGCCGAATCCTAGACTGCAGTATGGTATGCAGTCGCACTTCCCTGTAACCTACGGCCACCCAGTAAACCCAAAACACTAAGGTCTCAGCCCAACACACCAAGCCCTGATTGTTTTAAGATGTTTTAAATAGCTGCTAAACTCGAGCTCAACACGATCCCCTACTGCAATCTTCGACTTTCTGTCCAGCGTTGTATATCATCTCAACATCTCTTTGCTCGAAGGCTTGCCGAACTGAAAGGCCAAAGGCCAAGCCGATGTCCGATGAACATTGAACCTTCTCGCAACCCATAGCCGAAAGTTACATACATGCCCTGGGAAAACCTCTGTCTTCTCTATCCTTAAGCCTAAGCGCAGAATGAATCCCTGAATTCTATACTTCATGCCCATGGCTCTGAACCCAAACCCTAAGCCCACGCCGTCTCAACAAAAGAGGCTTCATTCAAAGGGGAAAAGGAGGGACCCTTAATAAGGACCCCTAGGTATATACCCTTAATCTGGCGATTATATACCCACTATAAAGCCCATTATAGGGTAGAGGTCCCCATTGAGGGTCCCTCCTTTTCGCCTTTGATTGTCTTCGGAGGGCCTCATCGGGATAGCCGCTTCCGTCCGTTTCGTAGCCCGTGCCAGGACTCCACAGTGACGTCCTCATTGCTCAGGGAGGGTATAGTGTAGGGGCCTTAATAATCAGAATAGGGTTTTGGGGCCCATTATACTATAATTATAAGGAGGAACCCCCAAGCTAGGGTAGGTAATTATTATTTAGGCCCCTATCGTAGGCTTCTCTCTAAGGTCTCAGGGCTTCGGATTTAGAGGGTCCTACAGTATGAGGTCCCTCAGCCAACGGAGTCCGATATGATATGCCTCTATGCTTGTACCATATTCAAGATCGCTCTACAGTTGAGGAGATGTCCCTTATTGAAGGGTATCGGGCTCCCGGCGAACCCTCGACGCTCGCTATGGATCCTATACGTCCTGACCTCTAAGACCCTAGAGCCTACAAGCCCAGGCTGATGGCCCAATGCTTCTGCAACCCTAAACGGGATTTGGGCCGCAGGTAGGCTCTTGAGTCTTGGGTGTGTGTTTGGGGTTTGCAGCCTAGGATTTTGGGGTTTAGAACGTTGTTGAGAAGCAGTGATGTAGGATATTCTGCGATGATGATCTAATCCGACACCCTTACAGCAACCCTTTACGATGCCGTAAACCTAAAGGGAGCCGACAGCAGTCTTCACAACAACTATAGCCATCAAGTCCTTGGATCTTCAGGCGGCAAGGGCGAAACTCTCAGGGCCCAGCTACGCCCTGAGCATTCCTCAACCCCAAACTGTGAACTTTGCACCACGAAGCTAACTTTTTGCATCCAGGCCTATGGCGACTGCCGCAAAGCTAGCTGAATTCCCGAACTGCTTATCCAAAATGCCCTCAAAACCACAACTCCACGCGATCAGGACTTGCCTCGGTGGCGATAGGCCTCTCAGGAACGCACGGGTGTGGGGTTTGGGGGGTTTACGTACGCTCTCTTACAACTCGGACTCGCCAGACGAGGTCTCTTTTTTCTCTCGGTTCGACAGGTACCCAAGGTTTAACCGAGTAGGGCTTGCGCCTTCCAGCAATTTCGGGTTCGGTAGCAATTGTCCCCCTTAGGTCGATTGTTTGGGGTGGAATGCAGATTTTGCAAACGACCCAACAGCCCTGAAGCCCCGAAAGATAGTAAACAACAATCCCACAGCCCTCAAAAGCGCGACACCCCCAACTACCTGAAGACAATCTTTGAGCTTTTGAGGTTTTATTCGAAGTCATGCCCGCGCCGGACATCGGAAGTCTAAACTTCCCAATGAACCCTTGCGAGCCTGGCGTCCGAGACCCCGAACCTCAAGACCCACTGCTTTCCCCACTCTTCCGTCCAGGGGCCGCTGAAGTCGCTGGCGCTGGCACTCGCGCCTGATGCTGCAACTCGGGACACGGGTTGAAATCGCACTTTTTCACCCCACCCCATTTCCTTAGTCTTCCAAAGCCCACTAAACCTTTTCAACACATTGAGCAGCACACCGTCTCGAAAGGATGGCTCAGTGCGCGCTTAGTCTTCAAGGCGTTTGGCCCGCCCCTCCCAAAAAAAACGCGAGGCGGGAGCCTACCGCCGGCATCTCCAGCCGTGTGTCCTGGGAGTCTTTTGTATGGGTTTTGGGTTTGCTTACCTTTGGATAGTAGGGAATGGAGGAATGGGGTACAATTACAACTACTATGACTATTACCACCGTTCTTCCATTCCCTACTAACCGAAGGTAAGTTCAACGCTCAGGGTTTTGGGGATTTGGGGCTTTGCTCTGCCGAAGTTGCCCTTGGCCCTGCGACCTGGTCATGAAATCGGAGGCCCTGAAAGAAGGTTCCTTCATCGATGTGTCATTCGGCCCCTTCCTGCAACCCCCAAAAATACGGTTTAGGAGTTTAAGGCTTTCGGATCCAAAGAGGAGTTGAGTTTGAGGGGTTGGGGCTTAAAGGCTTAAGCTCAATGCTGCACTCAAGACCCTACTATACGCCGGAAACCACGTACGTCCTGAAGCTTAGGAGGCCATCAAACACAGCAACCTTCACTGTAACAGGAACATATACATATATACATGTGTACACACATGCACATGTACACACAGACATGAATATGTAACATGTGGTGCACGCACACACACCCACACACACACACACGCACAGTTCTTCCTGGCTTTGTTTATTCGTTTAGTGAGCTTTGCATGTGCATATACATATATACGTACAGGAAGGTGGAATGGCTTTGGGTCTAGTTCCAGACTGTCCAGACTTATCTAAATACTTCAGCTTTGCGGCTTCGTGCTGTCATGATGTTCTGACTCAGGTTAGAGAAACCTGAGCTTTTGTCGCTCTTAATGCTCGCAGGATGCGTTATTCATTGCGGAATGTGGAAAGTTTGCTCGACGCCGCCCAAACTTGGAGCCGTGGCGCTCACACTCGGACAATCCAGGCGAGGCATGTGGCTCCAAGTCTGAGGAGTGACACCGACAAGCTTGGAAACCCATTCACAGTATCTAAGAACTAAGAACTTCAACGAAGTCCAGTCATCGGTTGGTGCAACCACTACCCAAAGCAGAAACCCCGACCGCCAAAAGACTTGCCTTGGGTCAGTAGGGAATGGGAGAATGGTAGTAATAGTAGTTATAGTTGTACCCCATTCCTCCATTCCCTACTAACCAAAGGTTATGATCACTTCAAAGGAACCCTAAACCCCTATAGATCCCTTTAAAGGAACCCTATATAGATCCGGTTAAAGGAGCCCTATTCCCTACTAGCCAAAGGTATAAGAAGAAATACCTAGCGGGTCCTCCCACAGCCTTGGCACTTGGGGCGGACGTCGGCCTTGCTCACTCGGTGGCAGCTCCTGGAATCGCTTTCGGGCTGTTTGCCTGTAATGTAGGGGCCTCAATAAATGGAATAGGGGTTTGGGGGTTCCTTATTAGAACTAGGGTATGGTATCCCCCAAACCCTATTCTAATTGTTCAGGCCCCTATAGTAACTGTCTCAAAGACCCGCAGGAATATACAGGAAGACTCTTCTAAGGCAGACTGACTAGGAACGAAGCTTTGTTGGGCTAGGCCAAAACATAACACTTTTTGGGGGATAGGCTGGATAGGTCTTCAGCACCCTAGTCGGACTTGCTGCTTTCTTCTAAGCCTATTTATAAAGAAGAACGTACTCGACGAGTCGTGCTGATCCTTCCAAGTACTCACATGAAGACACAAGAAAAAGCGACCTCCACAAGGCCTCCGCCTATTTGCTGAGCTCTCTTGCCCATAGCAAGTACGGGTTAACCATAGAGGGGCTACACATCCATAACAAAGCGACCTCTCAACAAAGCCTAAACTGAGCAGTTGCGCACCCTAGACCCTGAAGTCTTAAAGCGACAAGCTACTGAGAAACGATTTTTTCGGAATCGTGGGAGTAAGATTCATGAGGCTCAGTGGGCCAAGGGCAAAACTCCCAAAATCTCCAAATCCAGAGCCCTACAATTCCAAAAACACGACAAAGACCCTGAACCCTAAAGCTCCAACACCCCAAAGATGCTCTTAGTGAACCCGAATTTGGGTCGCGAACGGTGCGTATGGTACCTCACTTCACTAACGGCTCAAAGCGCACAGTAAGTAGGTCATGCGGCAAAAAAAACGTTTACAAGTTCCCTGAATTAAAACGGTGATTGTGCCAGCCTTACTTTTTAACCTGTTTATATACGGCGTCGCCAGACCCTGCAACTACTGTAGAATCAACTAGAAGCCCGGCTATCTAGAGATGGGGTGACTAGACTACAGTCATGTGGGGCTCACATAATCATAGTGCGCAGGTTGTGTATATATATATATGTATGTATGTTATAACTGCCATTGTTATGCTACTTATCATTAGGACTGCTATTCCTAATCTGGTTTTAAAGCTTGACGATTCGCATTCCGTGCTACGGGCAAGTGGTTTTCCAGGGCTACGTCCGGGCTGGACATGTTTCGGGCCTTGATTGCTTTCCCGTTTCAAACGTTCCTCAGGCTGATGGAAGAACCACCCCAACACACTCCAAGCCCGTAAACAAAAAGAATTACATTACAGATTCTCTGAACCGAAACTGACACCCAAAACCCCAAAGCCTCTTTGACTCAAGCGTACATCTACATTACTACCATTAAATTAGTTTGTATATACTATAATATTACTACCATTAGATTACAGTAGAAGCCAGAAATTTGGAATATCATTATCGTAACCTCTTTAAGGTAAATTATAGGGGATCCTACCATTAATCCATATTCCAACTTTCTGGAGTTCCCTTTAGTTTTGTATTTTGAACTTCGCTCTTACAGATACCAAGACGATCGCGCCTCCACGGGCTCCTGGATGACCACTGGTGCCTGAAAGGGGGAACCCACAGTATCCTGTTCTCAGCCTGTTCTAGATACTGTTCATACTTATCATTATTCTAAGTTGATGCTCATAATTATCATTGCTTTGTAAAATAATGTTCATAAATATCATTACTATTCTATATTAAGGTTCATAATTATCGTTATTATTGCGAATTAATGTTCATAATTATCAGTACTATTCTAAGCTAATGTTCATAGCTTTTCATTACCATTCTAAAGGCCCTTTCATTATGGAGTTGGAGCGTCAGATGTTTCTAGTCCCGTGTGCAGGATGCACAGCTGTAGGAGGCTTCAGAAACTTTGGAGGCGAGAAGAGCAGGACGAGGACCAGAGCCGAAGCTGGACACTATTGAGGTATAGTTAGGTATATCATTGATTATTCCGTACGAGTATCTATAATAAGGAACCACCCCAAAATAGTATAGGTAATTATGGTTACATAAAGGTTTCGAGTTCAGCGTTGCTCTAGCAGCATAGGTACTGGTCGTACTGTACTCTCCGAGGTTCAGAGCAGCTGAGGTCTCCTCTTGAAAGACCCGTGAGCTCCCGAACGCCCTCTTGAACTCGGAACCGTTTCTAACGATAACCTTCAGCCCTCCACCCTAAACCCTCAACATCCCTCCCACAAGCTTAAGTGAGGTGCTGCCTTGGGCCTACTACAGAAGCTTGAGCAAGGAGACGAGAGGTCTTGGCAGCTTCTGCTAGACATTTGTGTTAAGGCTCTAAGGAACCCTGAGACCCTAAGGAACCCTGAGACCCTAAGGAACCCTGAGACCCTAAGGAACCCTGAGACCCTAAGAACTCGCTGAGTCTCATTCCGGTTTCTGAACAGTGCCTCGACTGCGTCCTGGGGTTCTGAGGGCTCCTGGCACGTTCTTTAGGAGCTGACGTTAAAAGCACCAAAGCCAGGAACCACTGTTCTGCATTATAGAACCATATTATGGTACAGTAACTTAGATGTCAAGCTTCTGAACAAAAGCTCAGATAAACGTTAGGATTGGGATCCCTTTAGCACACAGGCCATTTGGAGGGAAATCGACGAAACCTGTGTGTATGTGTGTATGTATACATATACACACACATACATACATACATATATATATACATATGTATACATATATATATATATATATATATATATACGTATGTATGTATGTATGTAAGTGTTATGTATAAAGATGTGAGGTCGTCGCGCCCAGTGATCACCTTCGGGTTGAGGCTTAGACGTCGTTGTACATGCAGCAGGCTACAGCTAATACGATTGTATGCAATGATAGTGTGCGATTTACATGCCCATCATAGAGACAGCTGAGAAGCCAAATGAGGCCCCCCCCTTAACCATGGACACCAGTCCCCCACCCCCTTATACATTTCCAGTGGTGTTCGAACCACGAGTGCTCTAACTTACAATGCGAACGCGCGCGATTGGGGGATCTGAGACCAAGAAGCCAAAAAACAGCAGGGCCCTGAGTAGGCAGGAGCGCAGGGCTTCCTGTCTTCAATTGTGAACGGCAGCTTAGATCGTGAGAATAGCAGGGCCCGAAGGCATTGAATATTTACACGGCTTCCTCTTGTCAAGCGAGGCTCTTGAAACTGCAAGAGGACATGGCTGTTTTGAAACAACCCGGTGGCCACATCAGGAGCCGGTCTTCATGTTCTGCACCTAGTTTGCACCTAGAGTAGCTTACGATAGGATCAGGGCACCCTGAAACCCCAACACCGACACCTTGGAGGAGCACAAGAAGGCGCTCAGACTGCAATGCTGCGTTGACGAAGTCGAGGATGTCTGGCTCGGGAGCAAGGGTCACGACACGGTAGGATTTGCCGCCTCCGTTGCTGCCAGAGGGACAAAGCCCGTCCAACAACTTCGGCCAATAGTTGTCGGGTCCCAAGTCCAAGACCTTGGCAGGCTCCATCTGACTGCTCCATCTGGTGGTTCTATGTTCTCGTAGCTTGAAGGCTAGAATCCTTAACTGTTTCAGGAATCACAGTACAAAGCGCATGTCCAGGCCGATCGAGATTCCCCAGTTCGTAGAGCGGTCGTGTCCAGCATATGCCGCAGAAAAGGGCTGGCCTTGGTTACTTTGCATGGTCAACTCCACGCCAGCGATGCCGCCCCAACCCTGCAACGCTGGAACAATCCATCCGAAGGCAGCATCATAACAATTCGCACCCTGTTCGGAAATACCTATCCTATGGGAAATTACAATTCGCACCCTTGTTTTTCTTGGATTCCAAGAACAAATCCTATGGGAAATGACAATTCGCACCCTGTTCGGAAATACATATCCTATGGGACATTACAATTCGCACCCTTGTTTTTCTTGGATTCCAAGCACAAATCCTATGGGAAATGACAATTCGCACCCTGTTCGGAAATACATATCCTTGGGAAAATACAATTCGCACCCTTGTTTTTCTTGGATTCCAAGCACAAATCCTATGGGAAATTACAATTCGCACCCTGTTCGGAAAGACATATCCTATGGGAAATTACAATTCGCACCCTTGTTTTTCTTGGATTCCAAGCACAAATCCTATGGGAAATGACAATTCGCACCCTGTTCGGAAATACATATCCTATGGGAAATTACAATTTGCACCCTTGTTTTTCTTGGATTCCAAGCACACATCCTATGGGAAATGACAATTCGCACCCTGTTCGGAAATACATATCCTATGGGAAATTACAATTCGCACCCTTGTTTTTCTTGGATTCCAAGCACAAATCCTATGGGAAATTACAATTCGCACCCTGATCGGAAATACATATCCTATGGGAAATTACAATTCGCACCCTTGTTTTTCTTGGATTCCAAGCACAAATCCTATGGGAAATTACAATTTGTTTTTTCCCAGCTGTTTTGTCCCAGTGCAGCCGAGTCACGAGCAGCGCCGCTTCTCTCGTGCGTGCCTCCGTGAACAGTGCTGCCGGACGGTGCCGAGGACCAAACACCCCATGCAGGCGCGTCTGCGTCAGGCCGTGCTGGACCAATTGTGCTACCACCTGGAGCCCAAGAACATGACTGGTTTTTGACTGAATGGCTTCTGGATGGCCTGCTCTCCTTGCTCCGTTTTCTCCGAGAAGGGCTCCGGCAACAGGAGTACAAGGCAGCTTCCACCGCCCATTTGTGCAACGAGGCTTGCAAGCCACTCGGCGGAAGGCAAAAAGGAACACGTGCTGATGTCGAGCACGACCAGGCAAGGCTTCTCCTGTGGGAAAGGAAGTGGGAGAGAAACGTTGACACTCCAGCACTCCAGCACACTACTCCAGCACTCCAGCGCAAGACCACATCGCAATTTTAACGCCACTGAATGGCACTGAATTATACATGCCTGGGTCTTTCAAGCGGTCTATCCTGCACCGCAGCGCAGAACTTCGTCTTCGCTTCGTCCGACCATGTTTGGCGTCCACACACCACTAGCTTTGCCAAGCTTCCGCGCCGCTCTGCTCTCTCTGCTGCATCTCTCTCTATTTTCTTTGACAAGATCTCATCACACCTCACCAACAAGCCTGACATGTCCGAGCACAGCCGCTTGTGATACGCTTGGACGTCAGCTGCCCAAGCATCGCGCAGGGCCTTACGTGGTGACATGAGTACTAGGTGTGTTTGAAGCTCGCGCTGTTTGCTGCTATCCAAGCTTCGCTGAGCAGTTTGTCCGAGGAGTCGTGAGCTGCAGCTTTCACCTCCAGGTGAAGAGAGCGAGCCATCTCGGCAGCTTCGTCGGCTTCTTCTACAAGCTTCGTGCTCTGACGCGACATCTGGAGTTCCTGCAGCCGTTGTCTTGCAAAACACTACGGGGGACATAATTATGACGCATGACCTCACTTTACTGATCTCACGCAGGCTGAGGCTCTCGTACGAAACTCCAGGTGGGCCCTGCTGCCGCGGCCGGCGTTCACGCAATTGAAGATGATGTTGTCCCACAAACCACTCGCAAATCGCGGCGCCAGTTCCTGGCGAGGCTCAACACTGTAACGAAACTGCACGTCGCCGTGCATGCTGCCTGGACCCACAAACCTTCGGCCACTTCCGTCTGCACTATCCTTTGGATATGCTCTAGCCGTACGCTCTTCCGGAACACGAAAACCCAGACACGCTAACTTTCCGGCATTTCTGAGCAACGTTTGCATTGCATAACTGGACCACTTAGTCCTCGAAGCATTGGCCGTGTGCTGCTTGCGCAGCGGTTATGCCTTCAACGTACTTCTTCGCGATCAGCCGCAACCTGAAGTACTGGGCGAGGTGTTATTCATTCTGGGCTGACTGGGGTTTGATGGGTTTGATGCATGCAAGCCTTCATGCAAGCCAGGTCACCGGAGTCGAACATCCTCATTCAGCAGCCTTTTGATGCTGAGGACATCGCTCTTGATTTTGAAGGATAGGTTCTGCTTGTTGGACCTGCAGAAGGCAAACCTGTCTCCCCACTCACAGCCACACCAATCACCCACACCCAGACCTACACCTGACCTACACCTGACCCACACCCTGACCCACACCTACACCCACACCCACCCAGACCCAACCACATCCGCCCACGTTACATGTCCCACTGCACAAAGCTGCGTGCTGTCGAGTCACGTTTCCCTCATGAAACCCAGCCAGCGATCCACCATGCAAAGGAACCACTCCGTGCTGGTCACAGAGTCCTGCCAAGGATAACTTATGAATAATGCTGGACTGACTTGCTAGACTGCTAGTCTACAAGGGGGCCAGTTAAGGCGGCCATGCGAGAGCACGCTTCCTCGGATCGTGCTCGTTGCGTGCCAGGCAATAGATACTTGTGCTGGCGAAACCAGCTCATGGTCACCAGAGGTTCCACAGCATCAACCTCTGTCGCGAACGTCTGCGAGATCTGCTTAGTAGATCTGCTCTTGATCCCGATACCAGACCCCGGTACAGTTGTCTTCCCCGCCTGAATCCGCTTCCATGCTTCCACTGGAACTCTCTCGATGCATTTCTGCAAAGTTGTCCAGTCACAGACAGCAGCCAGGTATTCGGGTGACACCTGGCCAACAATGTCCTTCACTGCCATCGCACTCCCCACAGCCTGGGCGTGCTCACGCAGTGTCAAGATCAGATCGATAAAGTTCAGCGGGAGGACTCCTTCGACAAGTGATTATGGCCAGCTTTGAATGGGCTTTCAGGAGTTGGTTGTCCGAGCTGCTAACAACACACTGAAAGTGGCCTTCCGTCATTGCCGCAGTTCGCGCGAGACCCCGCGCCAGCATCTCCTGAAACAGTGTCCCCGGAAAGGGTCGAAACGGAAACATGGACTTTCCCGACATCCGTCCTTGTAGGGCATCTGGCCAACTCTTTTCAGGGGGACGTGCGCACACATGTGCCGCAGCCAGCCTGGAACCTTCGCAGGGAATGGAGTGAAGAAGAGCTCCGCGAAGCCAGGACGCGCCTCCTCTTTCGTCGTCATCAGGTAGTATGCGAACAAGTGCAGCGTCACGCACCGGTGGTGGCCCTTCACATATCCTGGAACGATGGACAGGCGCAGAGTGCCTGGGAGTCTGCCTCCAATTGCGCACTCCCTGCTGGCCTCGCACGTCGCCAGCATCGCTCAGGTCGCATATTTCGATGACGTCGTGGTCCCGCCAGCATTGTGCTACAGCACAAATGCGGTACTTCTGCTTCATGCCGGGAACTGTCACCTGCCGATGGCCAGCTGCACGAGTCGGATCACTCGGGCAATCGAGCAGCGAACCATTGCTGTCAACGTCAGATTCCTTCTGGCCTTGGCTTGCATTGCAGCGAGGTCTGTGCATGCATGTGCTCGGTTGCTGCTACTGGGTGCTGGGGTTATCTACTGGGATGATCTCACATCAGCTGGTGGGAAAACACATCAAGGACCATTCGCAGCTCACATTTGCTCACAATGCACTGTGCTTTCTTCACCCCTTTCTGTCCTTGACTTTCATTGTCTACTACATAAGGTGCAAGCACACACTCGTGCACTACACTTGTGCGAAGATGGAGGCGCGCAAGCCTAGCCCACTGACACTGACGGATGCCATGCAGATGCGAGAGTGTTCTGCGGACGCTGAAGATTATGCTACGCAGCTGAAAATACAGAGCTTCATAAAACCACGTAATGTCTGTAAAACCTTCCCCGAAGTAGACGCCTTGCAGATGCGTAAAACACCCAGGTGATGGGAAATAGCCCTGGGACCAAGTAATGCACGCCGTGCGGCAAAGACCCGTCAAAAAGGCCTGGTAGCCTGCATCGCCCGAAAGCGAGCTCAGGATCCCAGAGAAGTCGCAGCCGTCCAGCCACGCAAGAAACGGATCCCGCAGGCCCTCCTGCATGCCTTCCCCTAGGCTCCGAATAGGCAATTTACTACTTTTGACTATAGGCAAGTTAATTTTTAACTATATAGTTAATTTTTGTTGAATTACCTATTACCTATAATAAACTATAATATTTATTTTTTAACTAATTTCACTATGGTTAATTTGCATATTTCGCATCGGGGGGCTTGTCGGGCAATGATCGGCGGCAGCTTCTTTTGGCTTCGGCAGCTAGGCGACTGGTGGACTTCGTAGAGCCGTGCCATGCAGCCATGGCTCTGAAAGTCGAAGGCGGACGACAGTTGCAGCTGGCTTTCAGCCTCGCAGCAGAAGATGCTAGACCCTGCTGGCTTGCCCAGACGTGCTGGAGGACTCCAGATGGAAGCCCTGGCAAGCCGGCGACGAGGAGAAAGGAAAGCCCAAAGCGAAAGCGGTGGCCAAAACAAAAGCCAGCGTGAAGGCCGAACCAAGGGCCGAAGCGAAGGCCAAAGCGAAGGGCAGAGTGTGCTGCAGGGCAAAGGCTCCAAGCCTCTGGCTTCAGCTCGAAGGTGGGGAGCCTGGCGGTTACAGCGACTTTGCAATAACAACAGATCCGCGAAGGCTACCTGAGTAGCGACGAAAATCATGATCAAGGCATGCTTCTAGAAACTATAGTAACTATATCTTTGAAGCTGCATTCGATGCCGTAGCCCTTTTCGGTTTAAGCCGGGGCATGCGGGACCTGCTGCCGCCCTGCAGGAGGCCGGCGCTTCATCACGCTTCAAGCCCCACGCCCAGCTAGCAGCCAATATCCTCGTCTCGAAACAAAAATCGAAAGCCCAAAACCCGCCAATGTTTCCTTTCCAAAGCTCTTCCAAACCACCAGAAAACAAAAACACACACACACACACACACACACACACACACACACACACACACACACAAGCTCTCCAGACCAGCTCCCATGCGGGAGGCTGCTGGCGAGGACGGCTCCATCTCCAGACCAGCTCCCCAAGAAAAGATGCTGGCGATGACAGCTCTCCAGACCAGCTCCTTGCGGGAGGCTGCTGGCGACGACGGCTCTCCAGACCAGCTTTCGGGGAGGCTGCTGGCGAAGGTACGAAAGGCCTTCTCCAGACCAGCTCCCTGGAAGGCTGCTGGTGGGCTCAATGAAGAAGGTCCCATACAAAAAAACAAACTTTCCAAAGCCAAACCCTCATCCCTAACTCTGCACCTGTAAGGCCGGCGGGTCCTTGGACACTGGTGGCTCCTATGCCGGTGCCGACCGAGGCTCGTAGCTCCTCTGAGGAGGATTCCGAGAAGGACTGTCCGACTCGAGAAGAAGCGGAGGCTGCAAAGGCGGCTGCAAAAGCCTCGCCAGGGCCGCCGGAGAGGACGGAAGCAGCAGAAGCACTGCCGCCAGAGAGCACGGCAGCAGAAGGACCAGCTGCCCCTGAGGAGGACGAAGAGCAACAGAAGATGAGGGCAAAGAAGGAGGAAGAGAAATTGAAGAGGAGGTCGACCAGGAAGGAAAAGAAAAAGGCTGCCAGAGCTCGCGAGAGGGACTACGAGAAAAAAGTCAAAGACTTGAAAGAACGGGAGCAGGCTGTGAGGAAGAAGGAGCAGGAGCTCCGTGACCGTGCACGTACCCCAAGCGAGGAGAGCTCCAGCCGCAGCGACAGACGACGATCCCGAGATCCCCGCAAACGGCGGGAGAGGCGAGCTGCTAGTCCCTCCCAGAGCAGCAGAACCACTCCGAAGCCGGAGCTCCACTTGATACCCGCCTCCTGGTGCTGGTGCCCACGGGTTGGCGAACACATGTGCCGCAAGTGGGTTCAGTCCCGATGGGCACTGGTTCAGCATCTGAGATGCAAGCACGAACTCTCAGGCGAAGCGTCCGTGCAAGAGGCTGATGCGGCCTGGCAAAAGGAGCTCCAGCAAATGGAGCGATCCCGCTCCCCTCGCTCGCCTCCAGATCTGCGGAGGCCGGCTTCGCCAAAGCGGCTGCCACCAGAGGAGCGGGCACTGCGGTCCCAGTCTGTGGAAGTGGTGGAGCCCAAACAAAGCACGGCAGCTGCACCGATGCCAGCTCTGGCCAAAGCCCCGGCGCAAGGCTCGGCACTCGAGGTGCTGTCCTGCATGTTCCGTGTGGCGGACCGGGTCTTGGAGAGGGAGCACCTCTAAGCAGCTGTAGAGAGCAGGCTCCGGAGGGCGCCAGAATCCTATGGCACTACAGCTGTAGGACACGAGGCGCCAAAACTGGTGGAGCAACTCAGCAACTCGTGCACTGTGGCGAGCCTGAAAAAAGCAGCGTGTGTTTTGGGGACGGTTTAGGGTTTTAGGGCAGGGCCTGACGCTTCGAGTGCCTGTGAGAGGGAGAGCGGGCAGGGCCTACCGTCTGAAAATCCTTGCGCATTAAACCCGAAAGCCCCAACCCTACACCCTGAAGCCTTCAACCTGAAAGCCTTAGCCCTGCACCCCTGAAACCCTCAACCCAAAAGCTAGGCCCTACAGCTCCGAGGCCCTCGAGACGGAAGCCTAAACCTGCAACCCTCCAGCAGCAAACTTCGAGCTGCGGCTCGGGCCGAGGCAGGCCCAGGCTAGGAAATTTTCTAGTCGAGGCAGGCCCGGGCCTGTGCCGGCCTTGAAATTTTTTGGGGCCGGCTCCGCCCGGCCTGGGGCCGGCTCCGCCGGCAGCGGTAGTTTAGCGGTAGTTTCGACGAAACTACCATTCCTAATGCGGTAGTTTAGCGGGAATTACTACTAAACTACCAGTAGTTCTGTGGTAGTTTCGACTCTGGTAGCGTTAGTTCCGTGGTAATTTCAATTCCCTCAGCGGTAGTTTCGCGGTAATTTCCACTGCAGAATGGTAGTTTCCATGCCGTACTGCTACCGTACTACTACTGTACTACTACTATAATACTACAACTACTACTACTACTACTACTACTACTACTACTACTACTACTACTACTACTACTACTGTACTACTACTGTACTACTACTGTACTACTACTGTACTACTACTGCACTACTACTGCACTACTACTGTACTACTACTGCACTACTACTACTACTACTACTACTACTACTACTACTACTACTACTACTACTACTACTACTACTACTACTACTACTACTACTACTACTACTACTACTACTACTACTACTACTACTACTACTACTACTACTACTACTACTACTACTACTACTACTACTACTACTACTACTACTACTACTACTACTACTACTACTACTACTACTACTACTACTACTACTACTACTACTACTACTACTACTACTACTACTACTACTACTACTACTACTACTATACTACTACTACTACTACTACTACTATTACTGTACTACTACTACTGTACTGCTACGACTGTACTACTACTGTACTACTACTGTACTATTACTGTACTACTGTACTACTACTACTACTACGACGACGACTACTACTACTACTACTGCTACTACTACTGTAGCATTACTCTATGGGCAGCGGTAGTTTCGTGGTAGTTTCGATTCTGGCAGCGGTAGTTTCATGGTAATTTCGATTCTGGCAGCGGTAGTTTCGTGGTAATTTCGATTCTGGTAGCGGTAGTTTAGCGGTAGTTTAGTGGTAATTTCGATTCTGGTAGCGGTAGTTTCGTGGTAATTTCGATTCCCCTAAGCGGTAGTTTCGCGGTAATTTCGACTAAACTACCACTGCCTTTGCGGTAGTTTCGCGGTAATTTCGACAAAACTACTATAGGGTTTGCTGCTCGGGCCGGAAATTTTTGGCTCCAGGGTAGCCGGCAACTGACCCGGCAACAGCCAGCACTTGGCGTCGGAGCTCCTTTCCAGTCTCGGCCATGAAGAGGCCGGCGGCTCGAAGCTCTGCGCCGGCTGTCAAAAAGAAGCCTGCGACTCCGACGGCTCGTGCTCAAGGCTCGCGCCCGGACAAGGAACCAGGGACCACTCGTGCCCCCAGCTCACCGAAGCCTGCGAAGACAGCAGCCGAGAAGACACCGGAAGAGTCCCAAGAAGAGTTGCTGCAACAAAGACCCAGGGAAAGCTTGGGCGCTTCACCCTCTGACTCAGTGCTTGGCAACTGCGAAGTCTCTTCCGAAGCAGAAGCTCTTGCTCCAGCAGGTATGCTTCTGGATTGGGATAACTTTTCTTCAGAGAAGAAGCTCAGAATCTTGAAAGAGCATGCTTGCAGACAGCCGCCAGACTGGCTTCCGACCCCAGACTGGCTCAAGAGCAGCCCTGAAGAGCAGCAACAAGGCGATTGACGAGGACAGCAGCCGCGGAAAAAGAAGCGAGACTGTCGCCCTCGTTTAGAACACGAGCACCGTCTCTTCAAAACGAGAAGCTCCGGATACACCCTGAAGCCCAAACGATTGCGGCCGTTCCAGCTGAAGCAGTGCCTTTCTCTACCAGAACAGTTTGTTGATTGGAACGTCTAGCGTGTTGACAAAGCATAGTGTAATCAGACAAATGACTTGACATCTTTGGCTTTCTCAGAGCCATGCAGGCGGTCCTTGAAGGCCACAGTCCCAGGTGAGTCGTGTAGCCGGGGTAGTGCATGTAGTAGACCTCCAAGACCCGATGGAGGGTGCAAGCGCAAAAACAGTTCTGCTGCTTATCGTCCACCTGGTGATGCCTTGATTGGCGCCATTCCGCAGCAGTTTTGTTCCAGTGTTCCCTCCCCCTCACTGCTGTCTTAGACAGCATGGATCGTGATCGCTCGCGGTCGCCCTCTGCGAGGACGACAGAGTGGAGATGGTGCTGGATGCACTCGCTGGACACTCTCGGCCGTTCGCATCTCGCTTGAAGCCCGAAACCCTCAACGTAGTTACTTTTTTCCTGAACCCTGCTGAGGATATGGTGGTGGCAGTGGTGGCCACACGGCCGCGTTGTCACCAGAGATCGTGATTCTCAAGGAAACATCACAGAGTCGGAACCGCGAGGAACCAAGCGACGCCTGGAAGAGTGAGCCGAGTGCTTTTGAAGCGTTTCGATGCCTTTGCCACCATTCACGGTGGACCCGGCGGAGCTGCATGAGGAGTGAGTCTGAGTGAATCCTGCCTCTGACACGGCGTTGGAAATGCTTCAGAATTGGCTTTCGCCACTTTAGTGGGACTGCATGAGGATCCGAGCTTTTGTTGGAAAAGAAAGGAGACCAATTTGTTTGCTGACCCTGTGCAGGTTCAGAAATCCGACGTGGCTTCTGGGTACTCTATACACATGGGGCCGTTTGTTGCGAGTCTGCGTTGACAGCTTCTGGTTCAAGCTTGCAGCTATAATTGAGAGCCCAGGTCATGAGCAAACGCCATATGGAGTTATAAACTACAGTCTTCGTGTCATCTTTTCAGCTTCCACTCCTAACTCGTAAACCCGCGGCTCTGCAAGCATGCAATGAGCGAGAAAAAATTCCAAGCAGTCCGACCAAGTTCGGCGGAGTCTCAGCTACTTCATGCTGAGATTGCGGAGGGTGGCCTGGGACTGTCAGGCAAGTGAGCCTGGGTCTTTCCCAGATCAGCAAGCCCGGGCTGAGCTTAGAAGACTCGGGTGCCGAAGCAGTGCAGCCGACTGCACTCCTGGCTGACTGGGAATCTCAAGCCCGGCCGCCATTGGAGGTTGAACAAAAGATCGAAGGAAACTTCAGCACAGCCGCTGAGCATGGTGCTCCGGCGGGGCGAGTGCACCCAATGCCCCAAGCTCCGGTTCAATGCCTTCGGTGCCTGGGTGCTTCATGCAGAATGCAACCAACGGGCTTTGGAAGCTGCCTTTGCTACAAACCCGGCCAGACCCATATCAAAGGAGCAGCGTCTTGGAGGCTTGCAAGGCTCGGCCCCATTGAAGCGGTCAAGCATGAAGCATCCAGCTGCTGCCCTGCCTGTGCTGCAGTTGTCGTCCATGCTGCGACTGCCATCCCTGATGCAGTGCCGAAGGAAGGTGATCCTTAGGAGCTGCACAAGTGCGGCTGCAGCAAGTGCCGCAGTCTCGTGTGATCGCTGATCGTGGTCACAATCGTTATGTCCGAACAGAGGACGGCAAGATTTACCAATGGAAACCTTGAAGCACTCGTCTTGCGACTGCGTGAAAAAAAGGGTTCGCACCGGGGTTCAAGGGTTTACCTTGGGGCTTGAGCTCTTATTTTAACTATTAAAAATAGTTAATTTTTAACTATTCCATAGTTAATTTTTTAACTATAGGCAATAGTTAAAAATAGCCTATTGCCCTATAAATAGTTAATTATTGCCTATAGGTTGTAAATTGCCTATTCGGAGCCTAGGGGTTCCTGCAAGGCCGCGCTCGGGACAGCCTCAGATCAGCAGAAGCATGTCAGCTTCCCAAACGCCTCGAGGCCCGTAAATACATTGAGCTTAAGCCCGGAGCCCTTAAGTACATTGTACTTAAGGCTCTCGACCCCCCCCCCCTCCCAGGAGACCCCCAAAAGAACCACGACTGAAGGCTTTTGCGAGCACGTAAGACCTCGTTTCTGGGGGGGGGGGGCCAAGGAAGCCTTAAGTACAATGTACTTAAGGGCCCCAGGCTTAAGTACAATGTACTTAAGGGCCCCAGGCTTAAGTACAATGTACTTAAGGGCCCCAGGCTTAAGTACAATGTACTTAAGGGCCCCAGGCTTAAGTACAATGTACTTAAGGGCCCCAGGCTTAAGTACAATGTACTTAAGGGCCCCAGGCTTAAGTACAATGTACTTAAGGGCCCCAGGCTTAAGTACAATGTACTTAAGGGCCCCAGGCTTAAGTACAATGTACTTAAGGGCCCCAGGCTTAAGTACAATGTACTTAAGGGCCCCAGGCTTAAGTACAATGTACTTAAGGGCCCCAGGCTTAAGTACAATGTACTTAAGGGCCCCAGGCTTAAGTACAATGTACTTAAGGGCCCCAGGCTTAAGTACAATGTACTTAAGGGCCCCAGGCTTAAGTACAATGTACTTAAGGGCCCCAGGCTTAAGTACAATGTACTTAAGGGCCCTTAAGTGCAATGTACTTAAGGGCCTCAGGCTTAAGTGCAACGTACTTAAGGGCGTACTTAAGGGCCCCAGGCTTCAGTGCACTGTACTTAAGGGAGTTAAGGGCCCCAGGCTTACGGCTTAAGCTGAATGTATTCAAGGGAAAATCCGAAACTCAAGTCACAAAGCAAGACCTCCCATACCTAAATCCCCCGACGCTGCGCACGACTGTTGCTGAAGTGCGAAACGAAAACAGGTGGACCTGGTCAAGGGACCGGTTTCTCGGGGACGCTGTCCATTGAGAAATGGGCAGCCTTCCACCACGGCACATCAGACACGATTTTAGGGTTCCGACCGAGTTTCGGACCGAGCCAGGAGCTAATGGTTCGTTGTATCGGGATTTAGGCTTAAGGGTTAAACAAACGGTTTCGGCGCTAACACTCTGACAATGTTGGATTTGCCCGTGACATGTGGCATTAGAAGGCTTAGTCTGCAGGCTTGCATGCACGAGCACGGTCCTAACTGGCGGAAGACTGGCAAACTCTGAATCCTAAGCCCTGAACCTCCAAAACTCTCAAGCCTTGGCCCCGCACCTGCTTCGTCTAGCACCGGCTCGCCACTGAACTTTTGCAATTTCACACTGCCTGTTCAAGGACCGACAAGCTTTCGCTGGTCTCGGGTGTGAGGTTCAAGGTCTTTAGAACTGGGGTCTGCAGTTGTCTGCGGCATATTTTCAAGGATCATGACTGCACAAATGCTATCCTGTGGCCATGCTGCGCTCAAAACCTTTTGGCCCCACGAAAGTGCCCCACGAAGTTGTGCAAGGTTCGCGCTCCGCCGATGAGCAGTTCTCGTTATAACAACTCCTCGAACGAATGCTTTAAAGGCGGCCTTGAGGGCACAGTAGAAGCTGGCTTCTTTTATCGGGTTTTTGTTTTGGGTCTATTGGGGATGTTAGCAGTACTTTGAGAACAGCATCACCATGAGCAGCAACATCAAAACCACTATCCTCATCCTAGTTCCTCATCCAACCGATCAACATGGACAGCATGACCCTACTCCCACATAGACCTAAGTACGACCCCCGCGCGACCCCATTTAATAGAAAGAGCTGGAACTGCGAGGTTGCAGGTTTTAGGTTGTGTTGGGGGGGAGTTGCGAGCTCTGCGCATTCATGACTTCGTGAGTGCTTGCGCTCGCCAACCCTGAAATTTGATCCCGAAGCAAACATGATGCATTACAAGAGGGTCACTTACCAGAATCACTTGCCCCGCAGTTTCGCAGGTCTTTCGGCCTTTCCATGCACAGCACTTAGCACCCACTATGGCGTCACCATGGTGTTACAGGACGATCTCATAAACATCACTGACACAACCTCAGTACACAACCTCATTGGGACTGAAAGAGCTATCCAACTCTTCTCCGAAGGTCGCATGACAATCCTCCGAGCTTCCCCGCTAGAAGAGCCACTTGGAGCCGCTTGGCAACACGCTTCGGCACCTCCACCGTAAACAGTCACGACTGTTTGAATAAGGATGACTGAGTAGGATGACTGAGTAGGATGACTGAGTAGGATGACTGTTCGGAGACTTCTCTTCAGGCAGCCACACACAGGAACCCTACAGCAACCCTAGGACAACTACCCCGATCAAGCCGTCGGTGCCCTGCTCTGTGGATCCCTCACGCACACCCGAAGATCTAAACAGGTGACCATTGAATACCCCATATTCAATATCTGCGTAATAAAAACAAGCCCGGCACATGCAAGAAGCACGAGGGCGCCTAACCGCCACTAAGGGCGCCTAATCGCCACTAAGGGCGCCTAATCGCCACTAAGGGCGCCTAATCGCCACTGAGGGCGCCTAATCGCCACTGAGGGCGCCTACTCTAATTAACCCAAAGAACCCTAAAGCCTACTAAACAACCCCACTTAATAACCAAGGATCCCGGCGCTGCAGCATCATCGCCACCAAGCGGAGAGGGTTTGTTTTGGCACACTTCTCGATTTGTGTGTTTATTTCTTGTGCAGGATCTATGATTGTGCTAGCTTTGGTATATGCTAATTTAATCTTCTCTGTGTCGTTCCAAGGGCTTGGTGCACTTCTCGATTTGTGCATGTCATCCTAGCAGAAAAGCCATGCTAATCTTCTCTGTATCGTTCCTGGGGCTTGCTTGTTTTGAACGGCTTGCTTTGGGGGTTGTTCCCTGTTTTGGGGTTTAGGGTTTAGGGCTTAGGGTTTAAGGCTTTGGGGTGGTGTTGGGATTCGGGACAAACAAAACTCCAAATCCTGAAAAGCACTAGGAACAGTTATCAAGACTTCCAGAAAGGTTCTAGAAAGGTCCTATACAAAAAAAGAGTTTAGAGTTATAGGGTTTAGGGTATTTTAAATGACTCCATATCTTTGCCAGACTCAGAGTGGCCTTGCCGTGTTTCGGATGATTATTGTTCTAGTCCAGTACTACTACCCTGGGTTAATTGCTAGGGCTGTGTAATATCTAATTTCAAAGCACCCTCTATTTGTATCTAGCACGCTTGAGGCAGCGGCTTGTGCGAGTGACAGCATTAGCACCAGCAGTCTGACAGCGTGCATGGGTTGCTTCGCTGCTGCAAGAATTGATGCATGCACGGTTCAGCCAGGACGTTCTGAATGCAAGCACCGGCCTCGTGGAAGCCGCAGGCTCCTGCACTCTTTCCTGCACTCTCGCATGTGTCTCCCAACTGCGCTCCCAACTGCACACGCCCCCTGTGCATCGCCGCAAAACACCTAAAAGCCCCATGGTCGGGCTGATGGCGCAACAATGAGATGGGCAGCGGGGTGTGTGGTGACGATAACATTGAAATCAGCATGGTTAACTGGTTAACCTCGCATCACTAACGGAGCTCAGACACAAACCCTTGCCGCGTTACTCTGGCGATCGCTGCATTGGAAATAGTCTTCTTCAACACGTTTACACATCAGAAAAACCGCACCGACCTACATGGCATCCTAACCTTGCAAGCCAGACTTCTGGAATTGCACTCGCCAGCGGCCTCGCCAGGTGAGCTGTGACCGGCCGGAGCAGCCGCGGGGTCCTGTGTGGCAGACACCAGGGACCCGAAATTGCCATGTAGAAAAGGGATCAAGGAAACACACCGGCCACGAACATGATGCATCTCAATCCAGGCGGAGTTTGGCGCAAAACTAGGCATATACCCCACATAGACAGTATCCTGGTTCGGTATTCACACAACACTTCAGCAAAGTACTTCTGAAGGTACCCCTCCTTGCATTCCTTTGTGACCTATCGTTGGTGAAACCATGACCCCTGGCGCATGCCTGCCGATGCTCCCCTGGAATTTGGCCTTGATGCATAGGCAGGTTTTCCTGGAGCGCCAACACCAAGAAGATCATGCTTTGGATAAGTGCTTTGGATATTGCACAAAAGAGAACCTGCGTGGGTTCACTGGCCGTCAGAAGATCTCAGCAGTCCACTGGTCTAGGTTTCTAGACTTGAATTGCTGCTAAATTACACCTGTTCTTCACCCATCCCGGCCCATAGAGAGAAAATGCTGAAGAGGCTCTGTCTTGCCGGATCGCTGGCACAACTTCTTCAGTTCCGCCAGCGGAAGAGTTCTGTTCCGCCGACACAGCTCCTTGGAATAACTGCACAGGTGTGGTGGCTGTCCTCCGCTTCGGCTCGGCTCTTGCGGCCGCAGTCTCGCGTCTTTTTGGTACCAAAGGAGATCACATAGGTTACCGCCATCGTCTCGTACCTGTTTTCCTCCCACATATAAAAATCAGGCTTCCCCTCGGCAGCCATGGCTGTGCAAAGCAGCAAAGCGTCCTGGTTACAACTCCGCATCTATGACCCGACTTACGAGAAGTCACCTGCGAAGGAAAGACCTAATCTGAAACCACTTCTGAAACCATAGCCTGTAAAGCTAAGCAATAGCATTCAGTAGCTACAGACTATCTGTTGCTACAGCCGTCGGCCCCCATGTCGACCCTGGGGTGAACTCCTGGGGTGATAGGTCTCTCAACCACAACGCCCGCTCATGAAGCCAAAGAACAACGGTGAACATGTATATGTAAGTGCATTCATAGCCACACCAAACGTTTTAATTTCCTGTCTTTGAGCGGCCAGTGAACAGCTAACGAGCATACTTCTAGGCATACTTCTGCGGCAATTGTGATGTTTGCACTGCTGCTTCGCTGGAAGGAAGGGCTTGCATTTGTCCACGCAGAACGAGGATGACCACGAGAGGAATGTATATCTGTGGCCCCACCACACCCCACCTTCTTATACATTCTAAGGGGCCCCCCTAAGCCAAATGCGGGAGTTTTGAGCACCCACGGAAACATGCACAAACCTGTGAAGACATGTGCAAGTCTGACGAGAAAGTAACCTCTTGTGCGTGACCTCAGAACACCATCCCAGAAGTCTAGATGACAGCATCTCAAAGCCGAAGTAGAGGAGCCCAGACAGGTAGGAATAAGAAAGCCCCTAAAGGAACCTCAGAGCCTTAGACCACTATAGCAGGCGATTGCATGCAATGGTGACAGGCTGGCAGAAGGGTCGTTCCTCAAGTTCCAGACTACAGCCTTCCTTTCAGTGCGTCAACAGGATCCCACCAAATCAACACCGTAGGACAGCCCATCGCACTGTCTTTTTGGTTGCCCGCAAGCCGGCATACATGAAACACACTGCCAGGTAGCACCGCTGAGATCGATAGAGATCCATACAGATAGTAGTTCTAGGCTTCTTCCCAGTACCCCCTATGGCCTTAGAAAATGAAGGTAACTACCCCCTTTTCTAACATTCAGATTTGATGCGAAACGAAAATGATTGGGCGACCTAGCTCAGACCGAAAAATTGCAACGGCGGTCAGATTCTTGGAACCCCAGACGACACAAACGCTGCTTTTCTACTATTACAATTGATTGCTACTGTCTCTATACTACGATATACCTCCCAAACCAACAAGCCGACCAGCCCCTATCCAAGTATCAATGCCCCAATGCTAAACCCTCAAAAACCCCCTATTCATGACATCTTGCTCAACATGATCCATGGTTCAAGGACTTTGCAAGGCGGGCCTGCGTTAGCTCGTCGCTTGCCACGGGAACCTGGAACGGTAATGTTCTACGTCGGGAGGCAGTGCCACATTGGGTTTTAGAGTTTCGGTTTCGCAGCAACCCTCAAACTGTGCTTGCAACTCCAGAAAAGGGAGGGGCCCCCCGATTCCCAGCTGCTGCTTCGGGTTCACGGGATGTGCGTCCGTTTGCGCCGCATGCGCGTGTCTGTGGATAATTTGTGTGTGTTTGGCCTCGTAGATTTGTCGGACTCAAAGCAACAACGTGTAAATGCAGGTTCCTGCACTGCCGTCAAGTTCTTGACTTGACTAGTTCGTATATACTCGAATTTGCCTGGGAAGGGTCAGCTACTTGCAGGGCTCCGAGTTTAACGGTTGAGGTGGTGCGTGAGTGAACCTGCGAGGAAATTTGACAAGATGTCCGTGGGCCTGAAGCCGACAGCCAGAATGCCAACTGCATGCGAATATTGTAAACTTCACAAAAAATCGAGACCCAGCCGTGGAAAGTCTGAGCATCAAAACCAAATCCTTCACGCACGCACGAAGATTTCAGTGGCAGATGCCCCGAAGATGACATCCTGACCAATAACTACGGCCCGGGCTGGTGGTTCGCTGCCAGGAGCGCTAGGTGCCTGAAGGGCAGACAACCCCGAACTTATCCCGGAACCCTCACTGCACCCACCGTGCGAACCTTCGACAGGGGCGCTACTGGGCGATCAAATTCAAGCAAAACATCCTGCACCGCGACCAAAGTCCTGGAAGCCCGACCTCCCCAGACACATACAAGGCAGGCGTTTCTCGACTATGAGTAGTTTTTCAAAACCCTTAGCAAAACCATGCTTGATGAAAATTCTGGCCTCCCGTTCACACGAAAATATTCGACGAACGACAGCGGGGTATCCGAGTACAATCCTATGCCCTCATCGCGACTACAAAACAAAATTACCCTGTATTGCCAAATCGACCATACACTATTCCAACCATCGAGGCCCTTATGCAAAAGCCTCAAGAACACCCCATAAAACCAACAAAAACGTCCTAGGTAGTAGAGTCAATCATTTCCATCATGATCTACGTTTCCAGATTCAGGATGTGCCTGGTCGCTTGCCACGGGAACTCCCGGTGATGTTCTACGTTGGATTTAGGGTTTTGGGGGTTTGCAGGGACCCCGAAATTTACTGCGAGAGGGAACAGAATAGAGGTGGGAGAGAGGGGGTCCTTTGATTCCCAGCTGCTGACTGGGGTTCACAGGATGTGTGTCCCTTTGTGCTTGTGTTCTTGGCCTCGCACAGGTTTCGGACTCAAAGCAGCAAAGTGTAAATTCAGGTTCCTATCACTGCCGTCATGTTCGTGACAGCTAGTACTCGAATAAGCCTGGGAAGGGTGTCAACTACTTGCAGGGCTTCGAGTTTATCGGTTGAGGTGGTGCGTGAGTGAACCTGCGAGGAAATTTGACAAGATGTCCGTGGGCCTGAAGCCAACAGCCAGAATGCCAATTGCATGCGAATTTTGTAAACTTTAAAAAAACCGAGACCCAGCCGTGGAACGTCTGAGCGTCAAAACCAAATCCTTCAGGCACGCACGAAGACTTCAGAGGCAGATGCCCCGAAGCCAACACCCCAGGGGCCCGGGCCTGTGGTTCGCTGCCAGGAGCACTGGGTGCCTGAAGGGCAGACAAACCCAATTAAACTTGGAAGCTCAGGCAGTAAGAGTACACTTACCCTCAAGCCGAAACTTTCAGCCCAGAGCCCTCAGCCACAAACCCTAAAGCTTAACAATAAGAAGAAACAACTACATTTTCTGAAAATATACTCAGGGCGGCCTGCAGGAAAAAGCCGTCATCAAGCCCTCTAGAATCTTAGACTCTTAACAACATCTTGTGAAACCGTAAAACTTAGCCTTATTCAGAGCGTGTCCAGCTCTACGACCCTTCATATTTTCAAAATGGTAGAGTGTGCCGACTAGTAACTAGGTTAGTTATATGCAGGAAGCGATGAGGGGATATGATTACAGACTGATGACGCAAACCTGTATGATTTCATTTTGGGGGTCGTTTACTTTTTGACAAGCCAGCCAGCCCTACAGAGCCCGCCGAAGGAACAAGTCACTGCACTCTTTACACATCCGACAGAGACTTTGGATGCTTTCTAGGCACACTACAACCCACTCTAAACCTTGAGCCCTATGGCCTATGACCTATGATTATACCGCCCCTAATCCTTAAACCTGCGAGGACTCCAAAAGACTTTCAACATCACCGGGTCCCTGGCAGGATGTTCACTTCCTGGCACGCTTGGCACCTGATTCAATGTCCAAGGCTACGGGGTTAACTTTGTGATATGCTACAGAGTGGGGGGCAGTAATCAAGAATTGATAACACAGTCTGCTCATAACTAATCCGCAAACTATACTGCGCGTGTCAGAGCTGCAATCTCCTTTCTGCTAAGGCCCAATGGAACTCCATTAACATCCGATGACCTCTGCACCGGCTCAAACCATATTTCACTCAGAAGAAGCAAGGTCCCTGTAGTATACCCTGAACCATCGCGAAATTATGTTCAAAGACGGGTTCAAATGCTTGAGGCCTTGAGCATGCCTCAGAAACGGAACTCTTGGTCCCCTGCGGCGGGATGTTCACTTCCTGCTGCACTCGGTGCCTTCGATGTTTCAAGGTGTTTACGCTTACATACGGTCTTAGTTTGGGCGGGGGAGGGGGGGGGGGGGCGGGGCAAGGATTGGGCGAATCCCTCGACGGCAGCGGATGCTACGTGGGACTAGTGTAAGATAGTCAGGGCTTGTGGGCATTAACCCTCTACAAAGGCTTTGCAAGCGGATTGAAGCCGGGTTTTGGTTCAAGGGTTTCCGGTTTGCATGGGTGCGGGTCTTGGGCTACGGGCCTTGATTTACCTGTGAAGACGCGAGTGCTACCAGAACCAAAGGACAATCCCCGCTTCATTTATTCCTCTGTTATTCTGAAATCGACCGTATCCGATGCCCTGGCAGTGCGTGTTTGTGGTGATTTGGGTTTTGGAAGCAGATTTCTCGCATGTGCTGAATATGCATACTCTCAAACCTGAAGGGGTGTAAAGGTACTACTGGGTGACCAAGATGCCCCAAAGTCCAAAGTCCCGGGCTTTTATTTAAGCAGACCGAATCCGTCCTAAACCCAAAACAGCATCCTGGCACACGTTTACAGTACACTACTTATTAAGTAGCGTTGTATGATCAGGACCTGGGGTCACTGCATACTCTTTATACTTTATAAATCCGAAAGAGCCTGTGGATACTGTCTAGGCGCACTACAACCCACTCTAAACCTTAAGCCTTATAATCATACCAATCCTTAGCCTTAAACCGTAACATTCCGAGGACGTCCAAAAGACATTCAACATCGCCGGGGCCCTTGCAGGATGTTCACTTCCTGGCACGCTTGGCACCTGATTCAATGTCCAAGGCTACGGGGCTAACTTTGTGATGTATTACAGCGTGGGGGCAGTAATCAAGAGTATAATTGGTAACACTGTCGGCTCATAACTATCATCTGCAAACCTATACTGCGCGTGTCAGAGCTGCAATCTCCTTTCTGCTAAGGTCCAATGGAACTCCATTTAACATCCGATGACCTCGGCACCGGCTCAAACCATATTTCACTCAGCAGCAAGGTAACTGTAGTACACCCTGAACCATCGCGGAATTATGTTCAAAGACAGGTTCAAATCCTTGAGGCCTTGAGCATGCCTCAGAACCGGAACTCTCGGACCCCTGCGGCAGGATGCTCACTTCCTGCTGCACTCGGTGCCTTCGATGTTTCAGGGTGTTTTACGCTTACATACAGTCTTAGCTTGGCCGGGGGGGGGGCGGGGCAAGGATTGGGCGAATCCCTCGACGGCAGCGGATGCTACGTGGGACTAGTGTAAGATAGTCAGGGCTTGTGGGCATTAACCCTCTACAAAGGCTTTGCAAGCGGATTGAAGCCAGGTTTTGGTTCAAGGGTTTCCGGTTTGCATGGGTGCAGGTTTTGGGCTATGGGCCTTGATTTGCCTGTGAAGACGCGAGTGCTACCAGAACCAAAGGACAACCCCTGCTTCATTTATTCCTCTGTTATTCTGAAATCGACCGTATCCGATGCCCTGGCAGTGCGTGTTTGTGGTGATTTGGGTTTTGGAAGCAGATTTCTCGCATGTGCTGAATATGCATACTCTCAAACCTGAAGGGGTGTAAAGGTACTACTGGGTGACCAAGATGCCCCAAAGTCCAAAGTCCCGGGCTTTTATTTAAGCAGACCGAATCCGTCCTAAACCCAAAACAGCATCCTGGCACACGTTTACAGTACACTACTTATTAAGTAGCGTTGTATGATCAGGACCTGGGGTCACTGCATACTCTTTATACTTTATAAATCCGAAAGAGCCTGTGGATACTGTCTAGGCGCACTACAACCCACTCTAAACCTTAAGCCTTATAACCATACCAATCCTTAGCCTTAAACCGTAACATTCCGAGGACGTCCAAAAGACATTCAACATCGCCGGGGCCCTTGCAGGATGTTCACTTCCTGGCACGCTTGGCACCTGATTCAATGTCCAAGGCTACGGGGTTAACTTTGTGATATGCTACAGAGTGGGGGGCAGTAATCAAGAATTGATAACACTGTCGGCTGATAACTATAATCTGCAAACCTATACTGCGCGTGTCAGAGCTGCAATCTCCTTTCCTGCTAAGGCCCAATGGAAGTCCGTCAACATCCGATGACCTCAACACCGGCTCAAACCATATTCCACTCATCAGCCAGGTCCCTGTATTATACCCTGAAGCATCGCGAACCTATGTTCAAAGAAGGGTTCAGATCCTTGACGCCTTGAGCATGCCTCAGAACCGGAACTCTTGGTCCCCTGCGGCAGGATGTTCACTTCCTGCTGCACTCGGTGCCTTCGATGTTTCAAGGTGTTTACGCTTACATACGGTCTTAGTTTGGGCGGGGGAGGGGGGGGGGGGCGGGGCAAGGATTGGGCGAATCCCTCGACGGCAGCGGATGCTACGTGGGACTAGTGTAAGATAGTCAGGGCTTGTGGGCATTAACCCTCTACAAAGGCTTTGCAAGCGGATTGAAGCCGGGTTTTGGTTCAAGGGTTTCCAGTTTACATGGGTGCGGGTCTTGGGCTACGGGCCTTGATTTGCCTGTGAAGACGCGAGTGCTACCAGAACCAAAGGACAGACCCTGCTTCATAGATTCCCCTCTTATTCTGAAATCGACCGTATCCGATGCCGCGGCGGTGCGTGTTTGTGGAGATATGGGTGCTGAATATGCCTACTCTCAAACTTGAAGGGGTGTAAAGGTACGGCTGGGTGACCAAGATGCCCCGAAGTCCCGTAGCGTTCTATAATCTGGACCTGGGGTCACTGCATACTTTTTTACATCCGAAAAAACCTTTGGATACTTTCTAGGCACACTACAAACTACTCTATACCTTAAGCCTTATAATCATACCAATCTTAAGCCTCAAACCGTAGGTCTCCGAGGACGTGCAAAAGACTTTCAACATCACCGGGGCCCTTGCAGGATGTTCACTTCCTGGCACGCTTGGCACCTGATTCAATGTCCAAAGTTCTGGAGTTATAACTGTATTCTTTGCGATATGTTGCAGAGTGTGTGTGTGTGCGCGCAAAAATACAGAGTATAATTGGTAACATTGCCGGCTCATAACTATATAATCTGCAAAACCAAACTGCGCGCTTCAGAGCTGCAGTCTTCCTTCTGCTAAGGCCAAATAAGACGGGTTCTAATCCTTGAGGCCTTGAGCATGCCTCAGAACCGGAACTCTTGGTCCCCTGCGGGATGTTCACTTCCTGCTGCACTCGGTGCCTTCAATGTTTCAGGGTGTTTTACGGTTACATACGGTCTTAGCTTGGTATGCGTCTCACAGTACTCTCAAAATTGAAGACCTCGTTGCTGCGGCCCATGTTCGGAGGCGAGACTCAATTACCTCCTAACATCAACTAGTCACCCAAAACTCCCCTGGCGGCCTTAAGACAAGGACCCCATACTTTCATCCCTGGTACAGGAGGGTTTTGACTTGATCAGACCGAACACTCCAAAACAAAACGTCCTAAACCCAAGACGGTGTCCTACGGCACCACTACTTACGTAGCGTTCTACGATGTGGAGGTTGAGGAATCCAACAGCCTTGACATCAACCCGGGCCCTACATCATGAGCAGAAGAATCCTTTAGAAGGGGCCCCCACCCTGTAATAGTGGCTTTCAGGATTAAAAAAATTAGGGCCCTATTCTATTCCTATTATACCACTACTGCAGGGTGGGGGGCCCTTCTAAAGAATCCTTATCAAAAGGATCCCAATACCTGGCCCGAGCCCTCCCGCGAGCTGCTTCCCTCAACCTCTTCGGTGGATCCAGGCACCCTAAACTCCAGAGCATCTGTTTAGGTGAAGGGCGTATAAATGGAAAAATGCCAGACCGGACCTTCCCGGTCTATGAACCCATCTTCCCCCATACAGCCCCATCGAAGCTCCTCAGGTTGCTCAATCCTATATTGGGTCCGAGTAGTTAACTCTGCAATATTCCCTTCTAGTCCCTTTCGAAGAATAGATACTCTACTTCACCCCAACACCCTATTCTCATGATTCATGCCCGGGTGTAGAGACCCTGCTAAAACACGATAATATCCCCATATGATACCATGGTAAGGCCCTCAGAACTGCAGTTGCATGATGAGGGCCATGTCCTATATTGGGGGTTTCCGAAAATAGGGGAGCCTAAGATATACTACCCTAGATAGTAGGATCCTTATTATAAAGAGCCCAAAAGGTACCCCGAATTTTCGGAAATTCCCATATACCGACGACTGGAACTCTGAGCCCCGATGCCGTGGGCCCATGGTCGCTTCCCGGCGCACTTGGCGCCTTCGACGTTTGAGGCGCTGGGCTTCAAGCTCAGGGGGGGTTGGGGTTATGATAACATGGGAATTTTGGGTTGAGTGCTTCTTCGAACCTGCCTGAGGTTTCTGGCTAAGGGTTTACGGCTTGAAGTCTGGAAGGGTTTATGGCTTATGGAAGGTTTGTAGGCTTGCTGATTCGGTCCTTTAGGGGCCCCTTCCGGTATTCAGGACTTTGGGTGCAAGCCTTTTCCGGGTTCTATGTGTTGTCCTTTTGAGCTTCGGGTTTTGGCTTGTCAATCAGAACCAGCGGATATTGGCTATCCTTCTTGCCTCGTTTGTGGAGTTGTGAGACGCTGGGTCATGGTCGATCTGCCGGCCGTTGCTGTGAAGCGATCATGAAAAGTTTGTATTCGATTCTGGAAGGGGCACCCCGAAACCCTCCCAATCAGTATTTCAAGTCCACCTCAACCCAAGTCCCGGGCGGCAAAAACCTCATCCGAAAGCCTACAACGCGGGCTCCTCCAACCAAACCAAGACCCAAGTCCTAGATGGGAAATACAATCAAAACACACTCAAACCTGCAAAATCAAACAAAAATCTGAACATAGGGCGTTCGGGCATAAGGGTTTGAGAATTCAATCCTTCCAACGCCCCAACCAATACCTCAATTCAAAGCGCTGTCCCAGTCCGGGGCCCTAGGAGGCAGCTCGCTTCCGGGTGCGCTGGGCATACGTATTACGTATCCCATACCAGCTGAATCGATACAAAAAGTCTATGCATTCCTGGGCAGTCAGGGTCGCTCCCAAAAGCAGGCTCGTCCCTCCGCGCCTCCGGGACCACAGGCTCGCTCGGCACAGGAGAGGGCCTGGGCTGCAAACTTCCGTGAAACCATGAGCCTGCTTACAGTATAAGCCCAAAAGTTGGAAACTCAATAGCCTCAATCCCCAAGGGAATCCCAGCATTATTTGGCCCTAATCCGGTTTCCAACTTTATGGGGGGTACTATAGGAGACTTGACGGTCCAGCGGGGTTTTCTAAGCTGTGGCTTGCTCGTTGCCTCCAAACCATTGAAGAAAGAGCTACACCCCGTCTCCACTGAACTCAAGCCCTAAAGATCTTAGAATATCCTGAGGCCTTTTTGTTGCAACTGGGCTTGGGAGCTAGCCAGAACGGCCGCGATGCAAGGATCTAGCCTGAGGCCCTGAACCCCAAACACCAGTCGTCAACAAGTAACGAACATATCCACAATGCAATGTCGAGGCTTGAATCCGACATTCTGGCACTTTGGAGACCGGAGAATGGCATACTAAACCGGAGATCCCAAAACCGCAAGCATCAAGCCAGATCGACCTGAGCCTACATGCGGGCATCCTCTCTCGTCCTATGCCCATCCGCAACCCGGATGCTGAAATCTCGATCCCTCAAGCGCCCCAAGCCATCTGCGCTGTACTTTCGACAGTGTGTTTTGGAGTTGGGAGCCTGAAGCACATTGCAGTTTGGGTTCGAGGGTTTTTGGCCTGCGGGCTGTAAGATGTAGGATTCTGGGAAAAGGCCGGCAAGCCGCAAAGAGCTCCAAAAATAAGAGTACCCTAAACCTCAGGCCCAAACTCTCGCCTCCCTACCCAAAACCCTGAGACCACTGGGGCCCCTCATCTAAGCAGCAAGCGCAGCCACCGGAACCGTCGTAGGCGCTGTCTCCGCAGGATGCCTCGGCTGTAGCCGGGGTTTTTTGAAGACCCAGCCGTCAGCAGGGTCTATGGGGTTGTATAAGAAGGTCCTTTTCAAGGGTACTTATGAGTATCTATGACATGCCATATGCGTCCCTTTATAGGGTGCAGGTCTTTTCAAGGGTACTTCTGGGTATCTATAATATGCTTCCCTGTATAGGGTGTAAGCTTTCCTCAACCAAGAAGCTTATCGGAAGCGGGCGCGGGGGTTTCTGGAGGGACCTTCGGCGGCTCTCTGGGCTCTGGGCCGCTGAGAAGCTGCTGTAGGGGCCTTTAATGCTTGGAATAATAACAATAATAATACTAATAATAATAATTAATGATAATAATAATAATAGTAATAATAATAATGATAGGTTTTGGGGTATATTATACTGTAATCATGAAAAGGAGCCCCCAAGATAGTGTTGCTAACTCTTCAGGCCCCTATACTATGTGGTCCATTGAAGCTCCAGAGCTCTGGAGGAGCCATCCTTCCTCTTCCTGTCCCTTCTCTTAGGGGCTGAGTACCCTAGGCCGAAAAAGGCTAACTTGTTCAATTATGGTTGGGTTTTCCTAAACCCCAAAAGGTTAAAGGTTACCCCCTCAGCTACTAAGGTTACTAAGGTCTACGTCAAGACAGATACAGAGGGGTAGGGAGTTCTGCTGCTTGTTTAGAACCGAGCTGGATAGCTGAAATTACTACACCATGGTACCCATCAGAAAACAGTACTAATTAGATATCCCGATCACTACTTACATCAAACAACCAGTGTCTGCTGCCATTGTTGGTAAAGCGGCTCTGCGGCTGGCCCTGCAATGGCGGGTGCCTGACGCGATGCAAGCAATGATTTTGGGCTGAGGGTCTGGGCCAAGCAATCTGCCGTTTCAGTTCCGATGTCCGGTCTGTCCCCTCCATGCCCCACACGCGCAGAAACCTGACTCCCTGCCTTTTGGAGCCAAGCCCTGTGGTGACTCGAATCGCTCCTACCATACGCTCCAGCAAACCCGGGACCCAAGATACAGTTTGGAAATGTGTCCTCGGAGGAAGGAGGCCGTCATGCTCACAACCTTGAAAGATAGAAAGCTGCGCCTAGCCCAAGACACCAAACCTGTAGCTGTAGAGCTTTCGAGTTGTGGGGTAACCTGTCGCGTGTCCAGGTTCAAGACTCCTTAAGACCTTGAACCCGAAGCTCTCCCACCTGACTTCACAAATTCGAAACCTTCCGCCTTCAAACCCTGGATCGGATCTTGGGTCGACATGATGCAAGCCAACAGGGTCCTTAGTGATGAAGAATTGTGGGGCAGATCGTTTGACCATAATTTTCTAGCACTCGCGCTCGACTGCTGCAAGCGAAGGTTTGGGGTGAACCTAGTTTTCGGTAGGGGCACCTTCGGGCAGCTCTTCTTGTACGTCATGTGACTATAATTATACCGGGCAATCAAGAATATGCTATTGCGAGTCATTCAGACCGATAGTACCCCAACCTGCTCGGCGTGGGAGAAGTGCTCGCTTGGCACGGGAGATGTCCTGAGAACGAAGGTTCCAGGTGAAACAAACTTCATAATACCAGGCATTTGGGAGTGGTTGATGTGGGTAGTCGGCTCCCTTAACTGTGCCCAGCAAATGTGCAGAGGCCTGTCTAGCAATCATCATAATCGAATCATGGTAAGTATTGCGTTTAGTGCTCTGGACGTCTTACGGTATGGTAACCCTCCCAAGACCCTGGAATGCAGTGGTTGCCTTCTTTTGGTGACCCTAGTTTTTGTTGGATCCTTACCACAAACTAACGGGATTATCCAGGAAAAGCAGCTGCTATCCATCATGCAGGATGGGCATCGTTGCCGGAGGCACCAACTGAGCTTCTGACGCAGCCACTGGTGCTGGCGTCACTGTCTCGCCGGGCTGCCTAGGGAGTGCATAACATGATGGCCGGAACGCCTAGCCACAAATCTCTATTCTTGGTGCCAATTTGGTCGTCGTAGCGCTATGCTTCTGTCACCCATGCGCAACTGTAGTATGCTTAACTTATCCCCCTCTATATACCTCTCTCATGTTGTAGCATCTGGGCTCTAAACCTAGAAACATGAGCTGTGCAGAATCCGGTGCTCATCATAAGCCGCACTGAGGAAATCGGAGGCGCAACATTACACAGATGCCCGGGAACCTGAAGGAATCATGCGCCTCATGATGCAAGCCCCAAACTCGAGCCTAGCTGAAACACGGGTTTCGTCAGAGGGCTTGTCCTTACAATTTAGTAGGAGAATCAGCAGGGCCCTATACCTCGCGTGGCACAAGGAACCCCGTAACGGAAATGACTGAATCGAACTGACCATTCTGTGAAGGACGACCCTGCCTGCAAACACCTACGAGATTGGATTCAAGAAACGCATTTCTGGAGTTTGGAAGCTACCATTTCGGAATGCGGAACCCGACCAAGATATCTGAGGCTGAAGATCGGCTCAAACGCTTCTATGTCCTGAAGACTCGGGCTTAGGGCGAATATACCCTGAACCTGGACTGCTTCGACAACTTTAAACCCAATGAAGCCTTTCTTAGTTGTTGCTAGACATGTCCAGTCACAGCGTGATAACACATAGCTGACACAACATTCCGGAGATGAGTCATGTGGTGCCGCAATGCGGCTCAGCCGCAGTTAGGGTTAAGGCTACTTTCTTGCATTACATGCCAGATAAACCCTGGTAAAGCTCTTCTAGAGCCCAAAATGAAGCCCGCCGATAGGTTTTGAGGCTTCTTTTAGGGCAGGCTTCGGAGTGCCGCCCGTAAATCCCAGCGCAACAAACAAGCTCTAGCATGTCTAGGCGGTTTCAGACGAGGATCAAGGCCCCGGGAGTTTATGAGTATCAGACTCTTAGATAACAGTTGTAACTGACATAAAGCCACAATATTTGACACATGCACAAACCCCCTCCCGGCGAGGTGCTGTGCCGCAGATCCCGGTGCAGAGTCGGCTGGTGCCTGATGCGTGAGCTGGGAAGACGGAGGGATGTCGTCTCAGCCAAGGACTTACTGCGAGAACTCAGTTTTGTCGGGGCCCTGAGATGAGAACCGGGAGCATTAATTCCTGCCTCCTACCGCCCGAACCCTGAATGTTTATAACCTCATCGCTTCTTAGGGCATTTGCTGATGCAGCGTGGTGTGGGGCTCAGGATTTCCCAAGTTGGGCGATACCTTCCTACCATGGAACTCCGGCGCTTCAGACTTCAGGTGCCTTCCTATGCAGTTGAGCTTTTAAGGTTCGGATGTTGAAATGTTACGTCAACCGAACAGAATACCAACCTGAAGATATGGAATCCTGGCATCGGTTTGGGATTTTACGGCTTTTGTGTTTGGGTTCAAGGCGTTGGAGTCCAGGATGGTTTAGGATCGTTTTTGGCTTCAGCGGCTCAGCTTGGGTGCCAGGGTTTACTGATCAGAACCACAGGGCTTCTGGGGCTTGATTTGCTCTGCGACCACGAGCCAAGAAACCCAAACAACGATGTATGCCCCTCCAACACGAGGGTCTCAACATTCCGTGCGCTACCAAAACACGGCCGTTTTCAAAACTTACCAAGCTCCAAAGCGAGACAAAACCTTGAGTCTTACATGCCAAAGCCTCGAATGCAGTCCAAACCTGAGACCCACAGAAAATGTCTGTTCGCGAGGCACCTGCGGAGTGATCCACTCACTCGGCACCTGCACCTCTCTCGGTGACGACCTGAACATCTCCCCGGGTTCTCGAGCTTGGGTCTTCTGTATTCCACTTGCAGGAGTAAGGGGGCCCCGAAAATTGGAACACAGGTTTTGGACGATTCATACTGGGATTCCCTCTACTTTACATTTCGACTGTAGGAGCAGGAGGATAATGATGTTCCAACATGTTCCAACTCTCTGAAACTTTACTGTAGGGGCTTTATGGTTTAGGGACACTTAGGGTCGACTCAGGATGAAAATCAAAGTGTCCGCATTCTTTCTGGACATGAGGGTTCCACTGGAACCTGGCATCCAAGAGAGCCCTGCTGTCCGTTGAAGGCAGTGTGCCAGACATCAGATGAAAAAGCAACTCTAATCTTGCTTTCAGGGCTACAGGATGCTCGAAACAGTCGACATTTGCCGAAGAGTTTCAAGTTGGAGTTCAGACTTCAACGCTTCGGGCTTCAAGGATCGAAGGTCAACCGATGCTGTGCACTGCCGCTTGCAAGGTTCTGCTAAGCCAGCGAGTCGCTCATGACTCATGCCTTCAACTCCGAATGCTGAAGTCGTTCATGCCACGTCACATTACCCAGACACGCAAGTCTGAGCTAGAGACGGCCTTCGATTTCAGCTACCGGGCGCGAGAAGGCAGGATTGCATAGGGTGTACGCCGCAAACCCCCGAGGCGGCAAGGGAATTTCAAAGCGCCGGAACCCTGAACTGAACTGAACCCTGAGCCTGAAGCCCTCATCCCCCAAAAAAACCAAAGGCCCTGGCGCAACAGCAGTTGCAGGCTCCTGTGCAAGGAACGAGACTTAGGAGTGGGTTTGAGTCTGGCAAGGATTAACTTCGGCACTCACTGGAACTGCGTAGATCTGAAGTAGCCGGAGGCAGCAGCAATACATGTCAAATTCCAGCTATGACAGCCGACATCTTCTAGACACAACTGATTCTCTCGATAGCACCTGCGTTGCCCCAGGACCGCAAGCCCTAAACAAAGAAAGACGGCAACTTAGACCAGACGGCCCGAGTTGTTTACCCAAAGCCACAGAAAACAGTAAGGCCCCTATCCTAGTCCTAGACCCCAAGCCCGCGAAGATATTACCAGGTACTAGTTACTACGAACTACAAGACCTTTCATCCTGAACCCCGAACCCTGCAGCCCAAACCTGTAAACCCCTACAGCCTGAACCCGATGCCTCTTTCTCGGCCACGGAGTGGAGGATGTCGTGGACGACTGTCTCACCAAGGCGCCCTGCAGGCTCTACGGGGACTTTTCGGAAGGCTCCAGGGCTTGAGGATAGGAGCTTTCGGGGGTTTCGGGTTTAGGGGTTTAGGGCCTTCTCCGGCTCGTGCAAGACACGGCTGACTGCTGCTACAGCTTCGGTGTTCTGCAACATCAGGGGGCTAGGGGCGGCTAGGGGTTGAATGGACTTCGGGCGAAGGGCTTCTATCTCAAATTCTTGAAGTGCCGTTCGGGATCTCGCAACCGAACACACTTTAGGGCTGAGAGGTCTGGGGCTGAGGGTCTTGGGGTGTATCATGGTCTAGGGTTTCAGGTTGGGAGTGTTTAGGTTTCGAGGCTTAGGAAGAGCCCCTCCCAACCCTGCACTTGAGCCCCCCCCACCGATCTCAAAACAAAATCCCAAAGCCCTGCCTTCGTGCACCTCGCTGTGCGAAGCACTGACCACCTAGGGCGCACTGAAAGGCTTGCCTTTGAGGGCCCCCTTCCGGGATAAATTGGGTGCTTTTTTAGGGTGAATTACTATAACAGGGTCCCTTTTTTAGGGATTCACAAAGGTGTGGTTTAGAGTTTAGGGTTTTTTGACACTCACACTCGGACAAGCCTGGCAAGGTCTGCAGAAGTAGGTTCGACGAGACTACAGGTTTGCTCTGAGTAGTTGGTTTCACTTACTCAGAGTCGCTGTCAGACACGACCTCGGAAAAGCCAACCAGCAAGTGTACAAGCATAGTGCACGGTCACAACTGACAGCAGCCCCTCAAAGCGCAAACACGGTTTAGGGTTTGGGGAACTCAACACCGCACTCTGCACACTCAATCCTCAACAATACAGGTGGTTTGCTATTGCTTGCGAGCTTGGCACCAGTCCATTATGTTGAGCTTCGGGACATCATGCCGTCCGCAGGGTGGCGGTAAAAAACCCACGGTCCCAAGCTCCAAATCTCAGCCCGAGGGCGACAGAAGCCCGAAACCGCAAGACCCTGAATTTCAGATTATACCCCCTTAGGACCATAACAAAAAATAATATGTTTAATGCTCTCCTGGGCTTATATGAACAAAATTAAAAATAAATCTTAAGGAGACTATAGCAGACTGTAAAGGAAGCCCTGAAGCTTCTGACCCGAGATCTGAGCAATCCCAAACGCTCAGCCCGCAACTTCGAAAGACACCCTTCCAAATTACAACACGAACTAAGGCAAACCAACACAGAAAACAGACATGAAGACGCCATAGCACCATGGAAGTCTCATACCGCCTCCTCATGATCTCCTGCATCCTGCGAAGGTCGTGGTAGCAACTGCTGTGCCGGGAGATCTGACGTGCCTGTCCTCAGGTTTCGGCGATCACAATTCGGGGACACTTCCCAGCCAAAGCGAGAATGAGGTTTCAGGTTTCGGGAATCCGGTGTTTCTCAGGATGTTTTGCGATGCTTGAATAATTTAACAGTTTGGATTCTTGAAGGGGGCTGGAGTTGTTGTGGCATCGTAGAAGTTCTTTAGGGTCAGGGGACATCGGGAATTTTGTGATTCGGGTTTCCGGGTCTTACAGTTTTCTCCCATGTTGAGACAGGAATGATGGCACGAACTGTAAGAGAACTGGTGTACTCGTGCCTTCCAGGATGCAAGTTATTGTTCAATATCATCCTCACAGACACTACGGTCACGATGTATGTCTGCAAGGTAAGGTAAAGGAAGGTAAGGACAATTCGAAAGTAGCAGTAACAAGTAGTAAGGCAAATTACATGCATGGGTTTGTTTATACATGTATGTATACGTGTGCAAAAGAATATGTTCAGATGTAGGTTTATGCTTACAAACTCATCGGCGCGCACACGCACACAAACACACATGCATATGTAAATACATACCTACATACGTATACATATATACATATACACATCTACATACTTATATGGGCCCTTAGGGTCGTACTTGCGAAATCTCGCGCATCCACCAAGTGAACTCGGCGCCCGACTCATGGACCACCGAAGCCGATGCCGCCTCCGTTGCCTGTGGGATGAGGGTTCAGAGGTGCCTGTGGCCCCTGCACTAAAGTAGATTAAACATGACGAGCTCTGAATGTCTGTGACCCTTGAACACGAAACCTTTAAAACTTTATCGTGGGACCTGCACCCACCTATGGCCCAATCTGGAAGCCTGCAGAATTTTCCGCAACGATACGTATTCAGACCTCCAGATTGAGCCCCAAATCAGGTTCCTTATCTGCCAGTCAAGAAGACGACCCATGCTCCGAAGGATCGGAACCAAAGCATGCAATTTCTGAGCTGTAAGAAGTGGAATGGGCGTTGGGATCGTAGTAAGTTAAAGCACAGACTATAAGGAACACTAATTCGAAGCAGTCAGACTCCAACATTAGTAGCCGATTCTGGAAACCACCGGAAATAGTCGTACCAAGCAGGATTGTAGAGGCACGGCTGATCAGACAGGGGCCCGCTTTTTGTACTGTAACATAGCCTTGGCCGAAGTGGTCATGTCCCTTAGTTGCTGAGTTGATAAGCCCCCAAATAGTGCACACTTTCAGTTTTATAGTGGGTAATATTATCACCCAAAAAGTGTAAATTATCACCCAAAAGTGTAAATTATCTATCCCCCAAAAGTGTAAACTATCCCCCCAAAGTGTAACTTATCACCCAAAAAGTGTAAAATGATCCCCAAAAAGTGTAAAGTGTATCCACCCAGCTACTCAGCGTTAGCTCAAAGAGCTCGAGCTCTGAACCCTGGAACCTTCCAGCCCTCAAGGCCCCAAGGTAAGCATCAGCACGACATTTAATATATGTATATGTATATGTATATGTATATATATATATATAATCCTATGTTATATTATACTAGATTATAATTTAGGACACAAGAATAGCTTAGCACGGAGAGTTGGGGAGGCTACTGGGGCTCAAGGTCAGGGTTTGCCGGGGGGTTCCGTAACAATGGCGTTGTAATCGTGAACATGCGCTTTGGGGGCATATTACGCTCATCCTGTGCACTTCGGGAGCCTTCCATAACCATATTACAGGCTCTGCACAAGGGGCCGGAGATAACCATGGCTTGGGCCTCGACTTTAGCGTACTCGCCTCCGGTGTTTAGGGGCATGCCCGTGTCATGACCTCCTAAATCGTAGCGTTTCGGGCTACAGTGCCACAGGTAGGGTCTTGGCTCAGGGCTACCAATGCAGAAACACATCGGCATTCACCTCGTCTGCGGGCGTGGAAGCGATCGGTTGGCCTGGCGCGCACCCCGAACTTTGAACACCACATTGGTCCACCCAGTGCACCCTCTGCCAAACCTGTACAACCACAAAGTCATGAAGCCTAACAAGCATCAGCCCTAAATCCCAAGTCGTAGATCCAGACTGTGCCCAAATTTCAACCTGCCCTCTGCGAATAACTGCCAAGACACAGCTGCCTGGACGGCAAGTTTGTTGAAGCTTCCGACTTGCCGTTTGCGGCTTGGGGCCCAATGTGGTGCTAAGGGCCTTTGCAATGAATGAACTCGAGTAGTCGAGTAGGGGCAGGGGTTACGACAAACAGGTCCTAGACCACGGTGGGCATCCAAGCATGTTCCACATATCTCTGTAATCGAACCCACAACTCACATAACCGATTTACTACACCTCTCCATCCTTCGAGTCGAACCCCAAAATCAGGCCAAAGCGATGCAAAACAGGAAAGCCGCAGACATAACAGCAGATGCAGCAGTCACAACGACTGCTATAGCTCACGACGAACCTAACTTTTCGGACCCACGCCGTCGTCCCCGATCGTAAGTCCGAAGCCCTGGATCCAAACAACCCCGAACCTAAAATCTACCTAAACCCCATAAGCGGCAAGTCCTGTCAGCCCTGAGTCCTAAAAGCGCCACACCCAGACGTGTAGAAGAACTCAGAGAAACTGCTCCCTCTGCCGAGCCTTGCTCAGAACGGGGCACAATGTCAAGGCCCGCCGTGCCTCGGTTCTGAGCAAAGCTAGCTGACAGCTCATGGTGTTTAGCATGTCCTTGCTTGTGTTCATTTATTATGGGCGGGTTGTGAATTTTGTGGCTTCGGGTCTTTATGGCTTAGGCTTTCCTACCGGTTCGAAGGGAGGGCTTGCCAGCACCTCATACACCAAGGAAAGAGAATCCCTGAGGTTTGAAGAGGGTTCGGCTCATAGAAAGGTCTTGGGTGCACAGCCCCAAACCCTGAAGTCCTGCAGCCCTTGACATCCAAAGCTCGAACAGGACAAGCGAGGCTGGGTTTCCTCTGAAAGCAGGCCTGAAAGACTAGCAGCTTAGTCAGTATAGGCCGCGAGCCTAACCCAGGCGACCACAATTTAGACCCCGGAGGCATCGAAGCTCCTTTCTTCAAGCGCCTTTTCTCCTCCCTACCAAAAGGCTTATAAAGGGAGGGGTGATTAGGAAGCAAGGGTCTCCATTAGCTTAGATTGAATCCCGGCGCCCGGGTGGACTAAACCTCGCTACTCAGAACCTGAAACTCGAAACGGACCACGGTTTGCATATGTTCAAACAAGATTGCAGGTTCTCACGAGTAGCAGAACTGCAAATGTCACGTCGCGCAACACCGAGCCCCATTCCCGAAGCCGCAGCAGAGCTGGCGTGAACCTTAGCGGCTTCGATTGCAAGTTCGTATTCGCCCCCCCTTCATGGCCGCTTAGGGTTGTGTTTTGCTACCCTGACTTCTAGAGGGTTTCACAAGCATCTGGTAAGCACTGCTAGATCTCCCCACAGTTGCCAACTCCGAAGCCGAAAGAACGCGGCGGCTCGGAAATTTTGACCACCGGAACACGTACACTACGTACATAAACAGCAAAGGCTGAACAACCTGAAGAACAGACTCGATACCCTCAAAGGCCACACTAAAGCCTCCTAAGCCTAAATCCTCGGCTCACATCCTACAAGCGACTCGACCCTAAGTTCTAAATCCTAAACCCTTGTCGCCCGTAGAATCTCTGCACTCGTCTGAAAATCCGAGGATGCCACTGAAGCGGGACCAACCTCCGACCTGGATCATGGGCTCAGAGCTTTAGCAGCCCAGCTGCCCAGCATCAAGGTGCCAGGAAGCCATGTTTAGCTTCTTCCTCAGGGTTCCCAAATATAATCCTGGCATAAAGCCCCATAAACGCGATCTGATTGTGCATGCCGCAGGCCTTTGCACACCAGACAAGGTTTCGGCATGTAGCATGATGTGCTTAGTATGTAGGGACTAGAGGGACGCGGCTCCTATTTCTACAAGCCCCTTTTATGATATGAGGTGACTGTTGAAGCTCCAAAGGCCACAGCAAAGAGGGTGTGTTGAGGCCCGATTTCACCTGATTTAACCTAACTACTGTATGGGCATCCAGGTTTACGACTCTTGAAAGGTGTCAAACTTCTCCTGTAGCCCCAAAAACCCCTCGCACAACGAAATAGGAAGCCACTACCCCGTAAGTATGAGGTAAAGCACTCCAAGTAGTCTTAGTGGGTTACTAGGATCCACATTGAGAGCATCAGGGACTTTCAGCTTACGAAGCTGCGGTTTCGAACCCGCAGATAGCTCTCCCCTCCGAACAACCCGGCCCAGCACAAGCTCCTGACATAGTATCCCTTAGGTACGGCCCCCATACAGTAAGAGTCTATAATAGGGCTACTATTAAGGTACTACTATATCTATATTATGAATAATATTCAACTATTACTGAGTGGGGGCCGTACCTGAAGTATCCCCAGATTTTGGGGATATCTCAAGCTTCGTTGTAAACACAGTAAAAAACGAACATCCAGTTCTCCACAGAAAAGACCACATCTAGGCAAGCAGAAATCTCATAGGACAAAAGAACCACGTGACAAGCAACTATGAAACGCCAATCCTCAAAAAAGAGGCCCGAAAGTGGCATCGACTCTTGGCAACATGGGCCCGGGTCCTCAAGCTCAGCTCCCTGCGATGGAGCTGGTGCCGGCTGGGGTGCCAACGCTGCAGGGACATCCGGTGGCCTCGGGGGTGTGCGAAAACGGAGGGGAGGGGGGACAACGAATATGTCTAACTCATAAACCAGTAGTTAGCCATGTCGGATCCAAAAAGCAACTGGCGCGTGTGGCCTTGCACTCTGATAATTGTAGTCTAGCCTACAGAGGTCCCAAGACAGAGATGGCCGGACCTAAGCGGATGGAACGACAGCTATAAACGACCCTCTACCCCATTGTTTCCATTGGACTTGGGGAGATCCTAAACCCCTAGCTCATCTCTTCGGGGTTCGGGGCGGCTTGCGCTTTCAACCTTCAGGCTGCTTCAGCCTTAGAGACACATGGGGGCTGAAGAAGGAAGATGCCCCCAAAATCCTGCGACGTGCACAGAATGATGCCTTCATGCCCAAGCCCACAAGAACAACCCCAAACCCTAAAGCTCAAACCACCTAACAACACCATGACGAAACCCTTCAGCACCTTTTTGCAAGGCTGGGAGATGTTAATGTTACCGCCTGAATAATTGCCACAGGGTTTGGGTTAGATTATACTTTTATTTTTATCAATAAGCGGACAAACAATATGATTACTACCTCCGGCCGCTGATCCTACAAAATGGCAGGCTACGACTCATCAACAGACGGCTACAGCCCTTGAGCTAGGAGGCAACGGGAGCCACAAGGATCTTCAGAAGATCCCACATATAGGGTACCTCAAGACTCAAGAACTAGCACAAGGACCTGGACATTCTTTATCGTACAATAGCTTTTTCCTTTAGGACTACACAGGGATAGCATTGACTAGCTCGTCACTCCTGAAGAGGTATCCTGGCGTTGCCATATGGGTCAAGCTCGAAAGCTTTTTCCAATGGTTACTGGTTTTAGACGCTTGGGCAGGGATTTTTTTGCCAAGTATTCAGACCTCTGATACACTGAGCTGCCGTGCTCTTGGTGTCCTGGTGCTTCCTCCACCACCGGTTTTGCGGCGGGAACTTGAGCCTCCGGCTCCTTCCGGGATCACGTCAATTACAGGGTGCGATATGCTGCGGGTTTGTGTAGTTCTTTTTTCACAATATGCTCTCAAAATTTAGGTGAGGCTCGGGCTCCGCCGCATGAGAATTCTGGTGCAAAGAGGATGTGAATCACTCCTTATGGCAGCAGGTATCGTATCGAAAGATCAATCTGGGCTATGAAGTTGCGAGCCAAGATAGCCTGGCTGCTGAATAGAGGGTTGTCGGGTAGTGGGGCGGGGGGGCGGGATCCCAGCTACAGCTGCTTTGGTAGCCGGAATGTAAATTGAAAAAGCCCAACATCCCTCCATGAAGGATCTCACCTCGACCATTTCGGGTAGATTCCTCAGCCAGAACTTTAAAGGGTTCCCAAGTAACATCATATCAGCCTCCAGCTCACAGCTCCAACGGTTCAGGCTTGAAGGGTGGTCTTTGGGCTTTGCATTTCGGGCTTCCTGTCCACCTAGACCTTAATGGTCCAGCTCACAAGCAAACTCTACTGCGGCTTTGAAGCTGCTGCACAGGAAGACAGGCGTCTCGTTAGAGATGTTTTTTGCACAGCTGAGAAACGAAACGCTCCTCCGACTGCAGGACACCTAACGTGAAGGCCTTGGTCGTGATCATATGGCTTCCTGAGAGTATGCCTCTGCATGTGCTAAATGACACAGGGACTATAAAGGGACAGTTTTACATACCGATTGTTCTTGTCTCTTTGTTAGGTGTTCCAATAAATTCTAGAAACAAAGGCCGGTAGCCCGAATAGAAGGGTCTTCTGCAAGCCGGCAGGTAAGCCCAACACCCTCTAGCCGTGAACCTTAGATACTATGCACGAGTCCAAGCGCGATAAACATAAGCATAAACCGCAAACAACTGAAGTCCTCACGCCAACTCGAACTCCAAAATGCAACACCCCAAACCCTATATAGACTCATGTCCAAACCCTGAGAAGACCCGTCGTCTTGAACCCTGAATCTGAACCCTCGAACCCGATGGAGATAACCTGCCTCGTCGGTTGCAACCACTTCGACCACGGACGACCTCGGCGGACTTGCTCCGATGAAATGATTTGGTTCGATAAAAAAACTGAGGGATACGTTTTTGGAGTAAGGTTGGTATTTTCCCGATCCTAATTACTGTAGATTGACTTTCTGAAATTCTCCAAATGTTTAAGGTCCCGGAGTTCTTGACACTCTGATGTTGCAGAAATTCTGCTCTCACACTCCTACAGTGATGGAGTTGCACGAGTTAGGAATCCGCAGTCACGAACTTCTCCCAGCACCCCCTCTGAAGGAAGCCGCGAAGGGAAATCTCAAGCTTCCCGAGACTCGCAGATTTGTCAGCCATACAAACTACACTTCCGGTGCAAGTCCTTCAGTTTCTTCATAAGAACTGACCTCAGTCGTGTTCTTGTCGTTAAACATCGTAACCATTATCGTTCTACATCGTTTGCAAGTTTTACGCGAACACCCAAACAAAACAGACTCGGGTTCCAATATGGGGCGTTCAGAACTTGAATGGGGCTTTGTGGAACTTTGTAGAATTCTTATGTTGGGGCTATAAACGTTGCAACTGTGCAAACTGCTCGGAACCCTGAACCCCCGAAGGACCAAACCGTAAAAGCCTACATCACCAACCGGGACTAGCGAGCCCAAGAAGAAAAAGAAACAGGCCCCAGGCGTTGCAGCCAGGACCTCTGCCGTCACCTTCGTCAGTCGTCTTTTAGGGCTTAGGGTAAGGGTTAGAGTTGAGGGATTAGGGTTCAGGGTTTAATCTTTTTTTTCCGCCCGCACCCTGGCTGTACAACACCTGTTCCTGCCGATGAGGATATTGCTTAGTTTCGTCGGATGCAGGGATCCCGTATTTTCGAAAGCTCTTCGATCGACTTTCAGAAGGAAGCCAGAGATTCCAGGGAAGCAACTCAGGCGACAAGTGGAAGGGCTCTGAAGGCATGTTGGCAGAGTGGCGAGTGCCTTGGCTTAGGACTGCTTGCGAACTTGCTGTCGGCTTCGGGCAGGAGCAAGCAGAAGTTTAGACTAACAAGCACACAAAGAAAAGCAATGAGGACGATCGTTATCGAAATAACCAGCAACCGTCAGCATGAAACATCTGAAAATCCATCTGAAGTAATGTCAGACCAAGAAAGCGAAGTATCGGATCCAAACTGGTAGGGTTCCCGAAAGACCTGCCACTGACAGAGTTCGGAACCCTGAAGTATCCCTAAGCGTAGACGGTCAACCCCGACCCCTAAAACGCTTAAACCTCCAAGAACATGAAACGTAGAAACCCTTCAGTATACCCTCTGTGCATGTTCGCACAGTACGTGGGGGGCCCTGGGATATGAAGGGGGTAAGAGGGGGGTTCTGTTAGGACTCCTGATGTGTGTTTCATAAAGTAAGAACCAGCCTGGACATGTAATGTCGCATCTCACGTAGTCTGTGTCTTGCGCTTTAGAAGCCTTGGTCATACGAGGCCCAGCCCCTGCCCTGAACAACGGGATCCATCCGAACCCTAAACGCCCCTTGGAGAGCCCTTAAGGGAACCGTTAAAGTGCCCAAAAGGGATGAATCGAGGTCCAAGGCCAGGGCCAGCGGAGGGAGGGGCGAAGCGACCTGCCAGCAGTGGGCTCTTTATCCTTAATTTATATAGGGGCCTTAATTTTTGGAATAGGGTTTTGGTGTATCTTATGCTATAATTATAAGAAGTAACCACCAAAATAGCATAGGTAATGCCTTATACCCTCTGAATGGAGAAATCTCCCTTAAGTCTTGATCACAGGCCCCATATGCCATGAGAACCCGTATCACAGAACCACAGATCCCTTCCCGGACCCTATTCTAAGGTGTAAGCCTTCTTCTCCAGTGGCTCTGCTTGCCCTGTATGCAGCCTTGGAGCTTTCTTTCCTAAGATTTCGGCTGCCGAAAGCCGAACAGGAAGAGGCGCGTGTTTCTGCAGCGGCTGCGATAAGACACCCAGACTCATCAACACAAGGTGCTGCGACGGGGCTCAAACAACAACGAAAAGTCAAATACTAGCTCACCCTAATTGCCCTAGTTGCAGAGTTCCCTGGCGGGAGACGGTTAAGCGTGTGGCTTCGGGAGGACTATATGTAAATAGAACTTCGCCGGAAGGCTCCAGGTAACATACTCAGCCACTATAAGATCCTCAAACCACCCAAGAAAACCCTTCGAGCAATATGCCCAGTAAGACTGTCATAAACCCTTGTAAAGCCCCATACGAGTCCTGTAAAAACCTTTTTATAGCCCGTATAGAAGCCAGCCTGCGAGATCTCCGTCTCCATGACCGCGGTAGATGGCGTCCTTTCGACTTGCCTGGCGGCTGCTGCCACAACGCTGTCGGCGACCTCCGGAGTGTACTGTAAATGGGCGAAACTTGAAATTTGCGGGATTTTTGGGGGTGTTAAGAGTTTGGGCTAAGGGTCTAGGGCTTCAGGGCTATGTTCGGCATTGTGGGGATTTTGGCATTCATGGATCTACGTATGGGTTAGGGGAGCTTATGGTGCTAACTCCGAGGTTTCCAGTGCCTATATAGTGGGCCCTGAAGGCAGGAGCGTGTATGAATCCTGCTAGTAAAGCCTGAGTTCAAAACCGTCGTAAATGCTAAACCTTGCACTGCAAACGCAGAACACAACCTAACACTTGGTCTCAAGTTTCAGGACTTGCAACTGAGCTCTGCTGCCTTTCTGCCAAACCCCGACTTCATTCTTTGAACAACTCGGTACAAGGAGCATCCAGCCTGCTCCGCCTGCAAGGCCTCGGGTGACGCACTCGGCGGTTCAGGCGCTGGCCTCGTCTTCGAGCACTTCTGTGAGGGTCCTATAGGGGCGTACGACAGGGTACGGTAAGGTTTCTGTAAAGGGACCTGCAGGGTTCCACACAGAATAATGGGTTGTAACGTTTGCTTTGTTAAAGCCTTCGGGACTCCTTTGTGTCTGAAGGCACCCCAAACCGTGAACCCTCAAAACCTAAGGCTTAAACCCCTGGACCGTTTTGTAAGGGTCGCGAGGGCCCCAAACCCTGAACCGTAGCCGGGCTTCTGGAACTACTTTTGGATTTTAATATATAGCCTGGTAGGGCAGTCGGGAAAGAACCTACTGGAGGGCTCTAAAGCTTCCGCATGGTTCATTAATTGTTCAGAATCCAAGAGGGCCCTAGCAAAACCATAGAAGAAAAACAGCTTATGCGACTCTGGTCAAAAACCCACAAAACCCCTGACACGCCCCCTATAAACCTTTAAGCTCCTTCCACTTCAAGGCCTACACTGGCTCGAGGCCTTGGATGCTCATGGGCCGCCGTCACGGCCGCGGCCGTCAGCTGCTCTGCGACCTGGGAAAATGAATGTTAGGGCAGGAGCGCTGGAAGGCCTCGATTTGTTTTACGAGGTTTCCGTGCGCGGATTCTGCCGATTGGAGAAAAAGCTGTGGTCGTGCTTGTATCAGGTGCTTAGTGGCTTTACCGGGTCTCAGGGGTGTGGGACTTATGGTGCTTTGGGTTGGGGGGGTTATAAACTGTAGCAGGAAACAGAAACCTGGACATTTTGAAAAAGCTGGGGTTGGGGCTGAATTTTAAAGACTCGGATTCGGATGCGGGGGTTTCAGGATCCGAGACTTTAATTCTTACAGCCGCAATCGCTCATGGGGTTGCTTGATATGAGGGCCGGCCCGATATATTCAAAGACCAGTGGTTTACAGGTTGTGCTGGCAATGCACGCGACTGTGGTGCAAGACTCTGCAGACCTTGCGCTGCAGTATACAACTGACTCTTCACATGCAGCGCACAAAAGAAAGGATTCTTACCCCAATGTGGTTTCGGGCGTACGGCTCGACTCTCACGCTCGCTCAACGCAGAGGCAAGGCTCCAGGCAAAAAGCGCTCAACGCAGGGTTGGGGTGCACTATGGATTCAGGTTTACGGTTTAGGATTTTTGAACATGTGTGGGATGTGCCGGTTCCCTGGCTTTACATACCTACGGTCTCCGAACCCTCGACCGAGGCAGTAGCCGTCAAGCTTCCAGCAGACCCATGCACTATGGGACTGCCTGCAGCCAGCGAGTAGGTCTAAAGACAAGCTGTCCTATACATACCTCCGAGGTTTGAATTTAGTCCGCCTAGGGCCTAGGAAATGAGCAACGGAGAAAAGGAATAGGAGCCTACGAAGACGAGGGCGCTTTGTTGAAAGGCCCTTTCAAGAAGGCTCCTTCTGTGTATGCACGCAGCAGAGGGTTGTAGTTCTTACCACCCGAGGCCGAAACCCAAGAGCGATGCGCTAGCTTTCTGTTCGCTCGTAGACACATGTCTGATTTGCGCAAAATACCGAAGGTTGCTCATGATTGCTTGTTCTGCGAAGTGGCATGACGAGCCCTGTCAGGCAACACATACTAGTGTCTTTTCGTAATACGCAATACACACCACATAAGTATGCATGTATGTATGTATTGCGTATGTATGATATGTATGTCTGACATAAGTATGTAAGTATGTACTTATGGAACGTCTGTTCTAGATACGCCCTCCCCCACTAGTTGCAAAACTAGAGAATCCCACAATCCCAAGTTGAACCCTAAGATCATGCCCCCACCCCCCCGCCAAACTCTAAAACCCAAACCCCAAATCCAACACCCATAGCCGATAATTGGGTGGGTCCATGATTCTTCAAGACTCCAAACCGATCCAGCAACCCAAACCCTAAACTGCCCTCAACTCCAAATCCATGGGCCGCTCGGCTTGAATAAGTCGTCGAAGTTGCCTTTACGGCTCCCTCTTGTAGTTAGAGCAGAATGTGCGTTCGCCAGATACGCCCCGCAGACCCTGAGCCCCATAACTCTAGCCTCTGACAGCCCGAAATTGAGGGTCGGAATGATGTAAGATACTGTCTCCCCATCCCCTAATAGTCCATCTACGAGTAAATAGTAAAGTACAATATCCCCAAACCCTGTACTTCATAATCCGGCCGCGATTATATCTGTATATATCTACACACATATGTATATGTATACAAGATATACATACGCATGATATACATACGCATGTATGAATGAATGCGTGTATGCTTGTATGCATGCATGCATGGATAAGTGTGTGTATGTATGTATGCATGCAATTTTGTACGTAATGAAATTTACGACATGTTCCCGCTGTGCCTGCCACCGAGCCTGTTGCAGAGCTCTGCGCTCTGCTCGCGGCTGCCTGTGGGTGGCACAAAGCCAGACAAGCCACCCGGATGGCTTGATGATTGCTGTGCATGTTTCAGTGTTGTTCATGATTTTTGGGTTTGAAGTTTCGGGCCGTTCAGGGTCCAGGATTCAGTGTTGTGTTGGGTTCGGAGGTTGTTGACACTCGTACACACGGACATGACAAACAAGATCTGCAGGCGCCTGTAGGTATCAGGGACTTCCGGACTTGTGGGTAAACCAAGCTCCCCCCAGAAGAAAAGCAACCACTTGCACGGTTAAGCGACATTAGAGTGCCACATGCGGCCGTCAAGAGCATCCCTGTGGTCGTCGGCCTCTTCCCTACGCGTTGTGCTGGGTTTGGCTAAAACTTCCTGCGTTGCTGTGATTGCTGCGGGGCCCAAGTATACCCCTCGTCGGGTAAGGGTCAATTGTGTTTTGGAGCTGGTGCAAGCTTCGGATGAGTCTGGCGAACTCTGAAGCCAACTCTAAGGCTCTGACTCTTTGCACTACGCGTGGGTTGTTGTCAAAATTATGGTCCCTTTTGGGTCCCTATTATAATACGGCACCTATTATTTAGGGCACCCAGAAAGGGACCTCAGTTTTGACAACTACCACACGTCAAAAATCCCGAAGCCCAGCCCCCGGCGCCTGCAAGACAGTGTCCATCTCCTCCTGGGCGAAGCCCTGCCATGAAGATCAGCTGGGAGTTTGCCGATAAATAGGGGGACCCTAGTATAGTACCTTATATTTTGGGGTCCTGACAATGAGGATCCTACTTTTTGGGCCCATTATACGGACGCCAAGCCCTAGTATAGTACCCTAACTAGTAGGATCCTTATTATGAGGACGCCGAAATAAGGTACCCCGAATTTTCGGAAGCTTCCAGGTGATGCTGGGGAGCGCTTGCGGGAGAGTTTGATGCCAACGCTTCGAAGATGCGGGCTTGTGGGATTTTTGCACCCTCCGTATCATGTCAGTGCCAACACATAAGCAGGCTCACCTTAAAGCACCATAGCCATAGCCTACCTTGCTTGAGTCTCAAGAGTACCAGGCCCAAAACTTGATTTGCACGGGCCCTGCAAAAAAAGTTGTTCAAGGTTCTCACACCCGCTACACCTAGCAACAGCCCTAGACTCTAAAACCCGAGACCCTTAACCCCAAACGCCGAGCCCAGACACGCTAAAACGCAAAACCAAAAACGACCTATAAGCCCCGAAGCTGGCGTAAATAATTTGCGAAACTGAGCCCGCCCGAAGGAACCCCTACTACTTAACCCCTAAATCCCCTAAGCCCTGAAGCCTACCCGCAGACCGTGTGGTCCGGTGCCTCTGGCACGACCTCCGATCCCATCGAACCCGTCGCGTGGCTCACGGCACGCTCGGCCTATGAAGGGCTTTTTTGTGGGTTAAGGCCGAGGGTTGAAAGAAAGTTATTCGTCTGGCGTTTTGGGACAGAGACGGCCCCCCCCCCCCCCGCCGAAGGGCTGAAGGGTGTTTGTTTTGATGCTTCTCATCAGGAGGCATCATAAGCTCGTTCGGACAGCTTTATCAAGCTTTAACACGGCGTATAGGATGTTGGAGGGTTGAGGGTTTAGGATTTACGGGTGAGTTTGGGATCTAAGGTGTCAGGGTTTGGGATTGTAGGGTCCCGGGCAGAGCACGATCGATTTGCATTCGTCGCAACGTCCATAACAGCATGGAAACTTGTCGTCTGCAACAATATGTAAATCCCGACAGAAAGCGTGTTCAACAGTACCCAAAAAAGCGTATTGCACAAACGGACGAAGAAAACTGCATCGAGACCGCCAAACGCACATCGCTAGAAGAATGTTCCGACTTAGTTGCCTTCTTCGCAACGTCCGTGAGCATCTGATGGGCTGCAGACTCCAGCGCTGCCTTCAGGTCGAGCAGGGCTTACGAAGGGGTTCAAGAGGATCTCCACTTTTGTAGCCAAGTATCTACAAAGGAGTCCTGAACAACGAGGCTGAGCATTAATCAGCAAGGCTTGGCTTACCCAGCAAACTGCCCAACCAACGAATAAAGCAGTCAGCTAACAAACATGTTCACTCACACATGAGGGCACCTTCTCACAAAGATCCACCCAGTTACCTCGGGCAATCTAGGATATCGGGTGCACCTCTTCGCTAATTCCGCCTTGATTCTGCCAGCATCTATCAGCCATGGGGCAAGCGAAAACCTAAAGGAAGAGTCTCACCCGTCGTTACAGCTTAGCGATTGCTCCACAGCCTCTTTTTTGCCGATGTGCTGAACCGACACGGAGTGCGGAAAGCCTGCACCGCCTAGTCTCGTAAATCCTGAACCCCTCACCGTCTGGCAAGTCTAGGCCATCATCAGGAACCCGACCCGAAGTCTGTACAGACTCTGCCGAACTGAACACTAACTAGTGAATACTGTTTGAACAGAAAAATCCGAAAACCTCCTAGACCTTTCAATTCCCAACCACGTTTGCCATTATGTATATATATACAAATATACACACATGAATAAAACTCGGCTTCCTCCTATGCTCGTATGACAGGTACATAACATATACAACAGAGTATATAGCATAAAGATATGACTCCTGTCAAACCGGCCTGGTCTTGCTCGCCAGCAGACGCAACGGATGCCGGGACGTGCCTTCGACCATGCACAGAGCTCGGGGTTCAGGGTTTAGCGGCTTTGGGTTTACGGGGTCAGGGGTTTAGCCCGGTTTAGGGCCTTTGGGAGTTTAGGATACGTAGGATTGAACGGTTTTCGGGTTGGAAGCTTCGTGTTGTGGATCCCCTGTTTCGGAACTGATCTTCTAGCGCTCTGCTTCGTTTCGTTAGTGAACACTGCTGAGCATTTGGTCGTCTGCTTTGTCGGATGGTGGTGAGATTCTCCTCTTTCTGGGCTCTCTGGCCCTCGCAGCAGTCGAAACCTTGAAACGAGTTCGGAGGGTAGGATTCAGGGCAGCAGTACAGTACCACCAGAAACACCAGCGAGCACCGTTTGCATCGACCGCTAGCATTGCTGACGGTTGTCTTGTCCCTGAAGCATCGTCTCTACAATCCTACAACGAAGACCCCACAAGTGAGAAGTCCAAATTCGATAGCCCCTAAACCGTTCAGCCTAAACCCTTTGACCTAAGCAGGCTCTCCACAGGCCTAGTCACATGTGATGTAAGCAATGCACCAACAATGTCCATCCCGGTTCAGGGTTTAGGGCCTGTAGGGTTTGAAGTTTAGTCCAGGGATCTCAGCGAGTATATGCATGGAGAGGCGGTTCCGCAAAGGTTGCTCACTACCTACCGTCCTACAGTCTAATAAGCTGCAGTTCCTCAACCAACTTCTGGGTCACCTGCGGCTGCTGATTCAGAAAAGCCCTCAGTTCCATGAGCTCCCTGCCACCCCAAATCCCGAAGCCAAGGGGTTGTGCCTTCGTGAGCCTTCCTGCTCGCGGCAGCCCTGAACTCCTAAAGCGCGAAGAGAGCCCTTAAACATCACAACAATATAAGAAAGCATATAGAAGCCCTTGCAGACTGATATATACCCGACAGCTGGAGACGCATCTTCCAAGGCCCTCGCTGAGTCTCGGCTGGCATTGCTGGTAAGGCTGCAGACGTGCTAGGGGCCTCACGAGGCAAGGATTCAGGGGATTCTGGGGTTTAGGGGGCCGTTTGAGGACTCACATAGACGTGCTTGGCTCACATGCCTGCTGGCTGCAAACCACCCACAAGCTCAAGGGGTTCCGTATACACGAAATGTTCTAGGCGTTGCAATCTGAGAGCACCAGCGTCCCAATTCTAGGATTGCAAGTGTGCCTTAGGCACCCCAGGCATAGACACCCGTGCAGGACATAACATGGCGCGCTCCTCACCAACCTATGCAAGTCCTGCAGAATGCACTCAGCTTCCAGATCGCCACGGCACAGAAACCCAGGTTCAAGCAATACGAAACCCGCACAACACCAGACGAAATAAGCTGCTGGTCCTAGTGCCCTAGTGTTTCCTAAGGGGCCAGGTGCTCACACACGCAAACCCTACCACAAAGCCTACCGTGCTTGGGTTTTCAGAGACTGCAGGGACCCCAAGGAGAGGAACGGAAGTGTTAGAAACAACCCATGAACAAAAAAGACACCCACTCCGCACTAAGCAACACCCCAAATGAGAATATAAGCCACTCATAACTCATAACTTCCTATACCTTCAAAAAAAAGGATCCCGAAAAATGTGGGCCGAGGCCGCTGCTGCGGGCCCTGAGGACCTCACCGAGGTGAGAGCGGGTGTCAAAGCGTACAGCTTCAGGGGCTCATTGACTGCACAAAAAGGCCCTAAGGCCTCAACCACCGGAACATATAAGAAAGTTGAGATACCGGGTTTAGTTGAGCATCTAACGATTAGCCTTCAGGGCTGCTCGGTGTGGGCTTCGGCAAATTCGGGTCCCTACCTATAGGGATCTAAGCAGTTATAGTCTATCAGGTTTCGGGTCAAGGGTCTGAAATAACCGGTTCAGGGTGGGACTCAACTACGCCCACATTGCCGAAAACCTTGAATGCAGTTCATTGTTTGGCTACCCTGCTTTTTCGACTTATGGGCTCAGCCATCAAACCGGTTATCCAAAACACTGCAGGCAATGTCAAAGGATGTGCTCGAACCTGCAGGATGCGACCTACACATCCAGCACCAACATTGAAACCTTCTTTGTAATACATGCATACCCCCTCAAAGAATTCTAGACCATGGCCAATGAAAGAACCCATCATCTCAAGTTCAAAAGTACCCCCTCTCCAAAGTCGGGCCCTCCTAGTCCTCAACCCTCTTATGTGGTTCCTTCCTTTTTTGATCGCCGTGGCCTGGCACGCCAACCGCACAATGCTGTGGAAACTCAGGGTCTGGTCTTCGTATCCCGTACCCAGACCCCCGAGAGGATCTGGAAAGTCGATCGCCTAAGTTGGGGCCCTATACTACTAAGGGTAAAGGACCCTAAACCCTAAACCCTAAGTTGGGGCCCTATACTACTAAGGGTACTTTATAGGAGCCCCCGTTAAGGGATCTACTTTTTGGATCTTCCCGCGGGTCTGGGTACCCCTTACCCCACTCACATGGGCCCTGTCAGAAACGAAACCCGTGGCCCAGGCTGTCCCTCAGCTGTTGCGGATGCCGGCTCCTCAACTAAGAGCGGAGATAGACGAGCACAAGAACGCACGCTGCTCAGCCTTTCCAGTGTCGCTTGGGATGTATAGGGTTCCGTTGCAAAACAGCACCTTCCAGTAGCAGCAGTGAGAGTCGTGCAAGAGATGAATGGCGCTACGACTACATAATAGCGAATTCAGGGAGAGAGAGAGAGAGAGAGAGAGAGAGAGAGAGAGAGAGAGAAGAAAACAGGAATTCTCTTGCGCATCCGCATAAACCTGATTTCAGTTTCGGTCTGCGGTTCTTTAAGTGTAGCTCTGCACGCGGACGGTTTCAAGATGAGACAATACATGGTTGTGTGTTCCCGTTCTGTCGCCGCGAGGGGGAATTAGAGGATTAGGGCACATGCTCTTGTAAGCTGCACAACGCCTGAACGCGAACTCTAGTGAATCCTAACCCTCGCCAGGATTTGTCACTTATGGCCCCGCCACTAGTCCCTAAACACAACCCTGCATCCTAAGAGCCGAAACTCTCTAGAGCCCGACACTTCGAGAAGTTTGCCTCGGCAGTTGCAGCTGGTTCCAACACTGAGGACCTCGGCAATTACCCAGACCCCCGGGAGGATCCAAAAAGTAGATCCCTTGTTGGGGGTTCCTATAAAGTACCCTTAGTAGTATAGGGCCCCAAATTAGGGGATCTACTTTCGAGATCCTGCCGTGGTCTGGGTAATGGACTGATGTAGCTCAGAAGGCACTCTCCTGCCTGTGTAGTGGGTTCCGTTCGTGCAAAAGCCCTAAACTCTCAACTGCAACGTCCCAAAGAAAAGGCCAAAGACTTGATAATTCCGGGGCTTAAAGCCAGTACAAATAGCTGACGTAGGTGTCTCATCTTTTCGGGGGATACCTAACTGCTGAAATCCACCGCCCCTTTAAACAGCAAAAGCCAACCCGCCAGAACCATGGAAGGCTCATAGAACACCCAAACACGCGAGGCGGACAGCTGGATTACAACCCCAAAACCACCGACCCTATGATTTGCCAGCTCGAACGTCCCAAACGCCACAATCCCAATACCGTAAAGCCTGCAACCCTATCAAAGGCCCAAGTGCATAGAGACAACCAAAAAGGAGGGCTCCGGACGCAGGGGCACCCACCTCCGGTGTCACCTCAGGCACTTGGGGTTCAGAGTTCAGGGCAGGTGTAGCAGGAGCGAGCATGAATGGGAATATCATGGTGGGCAGTGAGGTTTCGACTTTCACCGTCGTGCAAGGCAGGTGAAGCTCAGGACCAGGTTCAAGGTGCCCGGGGTTCTGAGAAGGATCAGGTCCGAAACCACCAAGTAATCTTCGGGGCTGGCTTCAGGGGTTCCGCAGTCAACCCAAGTCCACGCTTCAACCCTCAGGCTGAATTTTGAGCTCTGGCCCCTGGCTCGAACATAGATCACTTCGGCGGTTAGGGACAGGGTAGATTCAGCTAAGGTTATGACACACCGTACCCTGCAAGTGCTTGGATTCCAGGAAATAACTATTTCGTGAGTTTGAGTGTAAGGTTGAGTGTGAGCGAAAGTGTGAGCATGAATTTCCAGCCCATCGGGAAGTGTGTGGTTAAGTGTGAGCGAAAGAGGGAGCATGAATGGGCCACTCACACTCCGGATCCCGCGCACTCCCTCTCACGCTCCCGCTCACACTTCCACTCACACTTCCGCTCACACTCCCTCTCACACTCCCGCTCACACATTCTTGCTGCAAAACACAGCAAACAAGTGTGAGCGGGAGTGTGAGCGGGAGTGTGAGCGAAAGTGTGAGCATGAATGGGCAACTCACACGCCCGCTCACACTTCCGCTCACACTCCCGCTCACACATTTTTGCTGTAAAACACAGCAAAAAGTGTGAGCGGGAGTGTGAGCAGAAGTGTGAGTGGGAGTGTGAGCAGAAGTGTGAGCATGAATGGGCCTCTCACACTCCCACTCACACTCCCGCTCACACTTCCGCTCACACTCTCGCTGACACAAAACCTCACACAAACAATATTTTCAGACCATCCCAAGGGTGCGGGGACTGGGTCTCATAAAACTAAGATATACATAACTATATGTTACCATAAGTTGTCTACTTGTGGCCTTAACGATGAGCCCTTCAATGCTAGTGCCTCAAAAGGCACCACAGCGCCGAAATAACTGGCACGGGATGCAAAGCCTAAGTTTATCTTAACGAAGTCAGGGGACCCTATATACACCGTAACGAAGAATATGGCTGCGGCCCAAAAAAACCCCCCGTGCCACAGACAATCGACTCAGAAGACGGACGCGGGCTGAAGTGCAGGTGGGTAGGATGAAGGTTCGGTTCTGGGACTTATGATTTGGGCTGTTGATTGAAGGCTTTAAGGGTTTAGGGTGTACGGGACATGGCCTTTCGACTATCCGGTAATGCGACTTAGAGATAAACAGATCCACTCGCTTCACAAGGACAAGGGTGAGAATACGGATTTATCCTACTCCTACTAGTACGTCTGTTAAAAAATGTGATGATAATAGACAGGGGTCTTTTGAATCGCTCAGAACTGAGGACCCGTAGAGGCTAACATTTTGGAGCAACCTTTGTGTCACAGCCTTGAACCCTCATTTGCAGATGACCCGGCCCTTCTCCACATTTCGATTGATCCCTTAAAAGAACAGGTTGAGGTGGAGAACTCACAAGAAGCTTCCTTAAGCCTGCACGGCAATCTGCCCAAAGTCTGAGCAAAGCGTAGACAGCAACTCATAACCCAAGTTGAACGTCAACAATTAACCTTGAACAGCAAGCTCCGGGGCCAGAGCGAAAGCAGGGATGGCCGATGCGCCCTGCTCAGGAAAACACAAGGAGACTAAAGGCATAACACTGTTTGTTTTCAGGTTTAATTTGGGTCGCGCAGTGACACTTCTACACCAAGGGTCCTAAGCAAAGACGTGACTATGCAACTATGCTGTGTCCTCGATATCCGGCGTTCTTCAAATCGTACTCTTGGGGCTCCTTCCTAGCAATCGCCATAAAGTGACCACTACATCCGTAATCCGGTCACACGTAGCCTCCTCGTAGTTGGCTGTCTTCCAATTTATGTAGTTTGCTGTCTTCCTTTGTATAGACGAAGTATGAACACCAAACAAGTTCAAGTTCTCCCAGAGGCTGTATCACGCAACGCGATACTCATTCCCAAACCTGCCTGGGAGATGACTGTCTCCATCACAGCCGTGGAAGGTGCCGCTTCGACATGTGCAGCTGCTGCGGCATCATTGAGATCGCCAACCTGTGCCGAGATTTTCTGTGGAGCGCGAACTGTCGAAGGAACTGATGGCTAACCTTGGGGACTAGATGGCAGAAATGCGATGGCCAAGCTTAATTCATGAGGAACAGTAGTCAATAGTCAGAAACAAGCCAATAAGAAGCTCCCACTTGTGCCATACAGACCAGATGTGGGAGCCTTAACAGTTTCAAGCTCTCCCCTTGACTACGTGAGGAACGATCTCGACTCTTGATTCCGCGAGTCTCTGGACACCGGAGCCTCGGCCTCAGGAGTAATCAAACAAACTTTGGGGGTGGATCTCATGGGAACAAAGTTGAACCAAGCTTTGGCTTATTCGGCTACAAATACTTCGCTCTGATAACTCTTGATGCGTTGTCGCAGGGCTCTTGACACAGGCCTCGCATTCCTACGGTCCAGCATTACACGTGCGTGCTCCTTCACTTCCCAAGCCCAAAAGAAGTCGAAGCTTCACTGCAGAGTCAGAATGAAAGTGATTCAATATGTCAGTTTGGCCCATCCCGAAAGGCTTGCGAGCAGACGCAGCCCATACACGCTTGAGTTTTCTCAAGCGCAGTGGTTTGGATTCAAGGCTTGTCACTGGTACCCGACTCCCGCATCACGTAGGAGAAGACGTGTTCCCCACTAATTTCTCGTCAGCAAAAAACGGGACAGGCTATCATCATTCGCAGCTCTAAGTCCTACGCAAAGCAACCTGAGGAAGCCCCGACCAAACTCCAGATAGTTAGACGTGCCCCTCTAAGTTCTTACAGAACAGGTATTTCACACCTGAGGGAATGAATCCCAACCTTGCCTCGGATGTGTGCAGAACCTCCGATGCTGGAGCCGACGGCTGCGGCACGGCCGCCGCAGCCACGGCCGCAGCTGTCAGCTGTTCCGCGACCTCGTGAAGATTCTTTGGCTTCTGATCCGAGGGGTCTGTACAAAAGCCTCCTTCTCTGTAGTGTCCAAGTCACCGGTTGTTTGAGGTTCTTGTTGTGCCCAACTTCCCATACTGGGCTTGGGGTTTTAAACATCAAAGGGCTTCTTCTCGAACACAAAGACTTAATAGTCTTAAGAAGGTGCTTTTCAAACCCTCTTCGGTCTTCAGTTAGAACATGTTAAAGGGCTGATTTTTCGACTGAAGAAGAACTATGGACTAGATGGGTCTGGGTTTGGGCTGCAAGTATCCTATACTGTATATATATATATATATACTCACATATACTGAGCATACAAATGCATTATACTACGGTAGACGGATAACGGTTGGCACAAGGACTTGGCGCTGCCGGAACTTGGACTGTGTGCCAGCGTATGTTCCCTTACGGCAAAGCCTGAACCCAAACCGCAAACGCCAGAACCCAAATCAAGCGTTCCTGCCGGTGTCTTAAGCCTTCAGCCGGCAACAAGACTTCGGGGCCCTCTACGCTCTCGAAGCTCGGAACTCAGTCAGACGAGGTCTCTCTCGGTTCGCAAACTCTTTACAGCTAGGGCTCAGGTCTGCGCAGGGGCTCCTTCAGGGTTTCGGGGCTCGCACTCGGACAATCCAGGCGAGGCATGTGGTTCGAGGTCTGTTGAGTGAAACTTCTCTATTGGGAGTGTCACACAGGGTTTAGGGTTAAGGATGCACCCTCACATCCCCGCGCAATACATCCGGAAAAAACAACTATGTCCTAAACCCGAAAACCCCACAGCCCTAAACCCCTCAACTACAAACTCTGAACACCTATGCAGATCCAAATCCCTAGATTTCGCATCCCAAAAGGCTTCGGGTTTGGCACAGGCTCTCGATCCCTCAAACATCCGAACATTCTCTTTCTAAATTACGATCTATCTTAGGCCCTTACAAAGCATGTCATCCTGTGTTATTGCTGAATAACCTTAAAGTACCCCTTAACTCCCAAAGCCTAAACGGACGCCAAAGCCCAAAAGCTGCCAGAAAGAGGCCGTGAAGCTGCCCACAGAGCCTTGCACCACGGGGCTGCCTCCCAAGCAACCGGAACCATGGATACAACCGATACTGTAACGGCCCCGAACATGAGAGTCATATTTTACGTAGTTATTACAGTACACTTATTATGTAGAACCACCCTTGAGCATACTCTCGCAGTTATGTAGAAGCAAACTATAAGGGGATACTCTTGGAGAGGCTTTGGAAAGGTTTCGAGGGCCTTGGGGCTTTGACCCAAGCCCCGTGCGACGGCCTGCAATTCTTAGGACTGCTTTGTTTTGAATTCCTCATGGAACTGATAATTGAAAAGCTGGGCCTGTTCTGCACGTAGGGTCTAGGGTTTCGGGATGGAGGGCTCCTTCTCTTGTAAACAGTACAGTACGGCGCCCAAACCACAGAAAGCACAAGGAAGGAGCCGGCCATGTTTCATCCCAGACTTTTATTTATGAGGGTTTCGACTCACACACTCGCACAAGGCAGGCATGGCTTCAGGCGTTAAGTCCACTGTGCTTGCTACCTGTACACCAAGGGACGAAGCAGTACAGGTAACACCAAGACCCAACAATCTGTCAGTTTGGAGTTTATGGGCAGGGTTGGGATGTCGTGATGGGAAATGACAATGAGCTTGAAATTTATGATTCCCTGCCTGGCTGTCCGACAGCTTCTATGCAAGGCGATGAATTTGGAATTCATAGACTTGAAAAGTCCTTGCCGCTGTTCTGCCAGCATGTTTGTTGCTGTGCTGTGTAGTGTGGTATTACTTCTTCTGTACCCAGACTGAAACGCAAACTAAATGCTAGCTGCCACTCTACACTTGCATTGCAGTGCCCTGCAGTTGTTTATTATGTCCTCATGACTTGTGTATCCCAGAGTTCATGCTCAAACTGAAACTTCGGGGCGTCATGCTCCAGCTCAAAGCCCAAAAGCTTTGTGTTTAGGGTTACCATAAATCCCCACCCCCCGATGCACGGTACATGTGCCGCCTGCTACCGAGCCTGTTGCCGAGCTCTCTGCTTTGACCGTGGCAGCCTGTGTGTGCGGGGTTCAGAGGTCGGGCTGTGCACCCAAAAGCCATTGTTCCCAGGTTTGACCCAGTATATAGTCTACACAGTCTTTTTTAAAGGGAGTTGTGTGAGGGAGGCTCTTCAAGTCAGTTTCAAAGGGGCGCAGCCCAAACTCCTGGAGAATCCAGACGATCTTCGAAATTTATATCCTATGAGCCAAAAGTTGGATTCTGGAGGAAAAAAGCGCCCTGAGAGAAACAATGGAAATATGCATCTGGTGCCTGGTCCACAACGGCATTTTAGGGCTTTGCACTGGATCTGATTAACTACGAGAGAGTTTGGTAGATAGTCCCTATATGCTTGTAGTCTCAGCAAATCCGAGAACCCTGTTATAACCGTCAAGGTCGCTATACGAACACTAGTCTGTCTGCGGGTCTGTCTGTCTGTGTGTCTCACTCTCTGTCTCTCGGTTTGTTTCTGTGCTCCGTCCGTCTGAGTCTGTCTTTTCTTTCGTGTATCTACCCACCGAAACGTATATGCGAATGCTTAGGTCTATACACACATGCATACAATCAAAGGTGCATGCATACTTAAGAATATCTCATGCAATTCTTCCTCAAAATCTTGAGGATTTCTCGGGACATCGCGAGGAGCAACGGGCTGACCCGGGGCTGGGATCGGCCTGGAGGACGTTGTTCAACTCCGCCCGCACAAAACCCTGGCGCTGTTGTCCAGTTGAAACGCATATCCAAATTATTGGTCGGTTTGGGGATGACGTCTGCGGCTCTTAAAGTAGGCTTTACATTGACTTGGCCTTGTTGCTTAAGGACATAGGGTTTAGAGATAGTTTAAATGGTCTAGCGAGTCTAGGGAGGGAGTGCTTGAAAGCTTTGACCATGATGACGCGAATCACCAACCTTAAGGAAGCTCCGACTTCCGAAAGCACACGACATGCATTTCTGAGAACCCAGGTGAGCGGAAACAGCCCCCTGAGAGGAGCGCTGGTCAACGCCGTTGATAAATCTAAGCGACGGCAGCGAACCACCAAAATTCAGAAGCATTTACAGGTCGTGAGCCCCAAACTAATCCCCTAAGCCCAAACCTAAATCCACAACGGTAACCTGAATCCAAACCCAACTCCAAACATATAGCCTTTAATAATTAGAATAGGGTTTGGGGACCCATTATACTATATTTTTCCACAACGAGCCCCCAAAATAGTGTATAGGTCATTGTTAAGGTCCCTACACGAACTCCTTACTTATCATAGTCCTTGTAGTAGCCTTTATAGACTGCTTGAAGGCTTGCTATGCTAGACCCAAGAGTAACCTAGGAAAAAAAAGGGTGCCCTTTTTGGTTTAAAGGGGCTTATAAGGCAACCTGAACCCTACGAAAAGGGAATAAGGGCCTACTCCGGGTCCCAGTATGCTATGTTCACCTCCAAAGCCCCCAGAACCTCTCCGGGGACCTCCTCCGGGCCCACAGACTCAGCAGCTTGGCTCGGAGCGCGAGCTTCCTTGCGGGCCCAGGGCCCTTTTAGGGCTTTTACGGCTTGCCTAAGGTGGAGCTTAAGATGACTTATCAGGGCGTTGAGGCGAATTTATGGGAAATCTTTGGGGCTATAATGTGGACGCCGGATTCATGAATCTCCTGTCGTAGCAAGGATTGTAAAACAGGGATCCTACATGATAATAATAGAATATAACGGCCCGTGAAGCATGGCAGGGATCAACGAGGAATCTGAGTTATCTCTTAACCTTCAACTGTCTCTGGTTAAGGGCAGACATTTGGGATACCTTATATCACGTTCCTATTACGGGGCCCTTACAGTAGGAGAAGGAGGTAGGGTCTACGAAACATATGAGCAACATCAAATTAAAGTCTGGCAGCCCCGAAACCCTGCTCCCAAACCCCCCGAACTACAAATCCTAATCCCCCAAAGGATCCGGCTTTCAGCCTAAACCACCAAAACAGAAATCCAGCCCCAGAAAACCTCAAAACCACCCGAGGCAGAAATCCTAATCCCATGAACCCCAAAGGATCCTCTTTTCAGACAAAACTCCCAAAACAGAAATCCAAAGCCCTTGAAATCTCAAAACCCCCCCAAGGCAGAAATCCCAATCCCATGAAACCCCAAAGGATTCTCTCCTAAAGCCTCCGAAAGAGAAATCCTGACCCCATGACACCCCAAAGGATTTTCCTTTCAGCCTAAACCCACCGAGGCAGAAATCCTAATCCGATGAACCCGCACAGGGATTCCTTCAGCCTAAACCCCTCGAGGCAAAAGTCCTAAAGAATCCTAAACCCTAAAGAAATCCTAAATACCGAAAAAATCCTAAACCCAACCGAAATCCTAAACCCTAACGAAATCCTAAACCCATGAAACCTGAAGATGATTCTCGTTTCGGCCTGCTTGGGGCCATCGGGAGGCAGCTGCGGAGCAAGAGGCGGAGCGGCCGCCTCGCGTGGGATCTGAAAGCTCAGGGGCCTTCACAATTAGAAAAGAGATCTAAAGGATCCTTGATAGGGAGAATGGGGATTGAGGTATATATTATACCAAATAATCAGAATAGGGCCCATTGTACCACCAAAATGGTCTTTGGTTAATCGAGGATCCAGGCTTCGAGCTTAAGCCTTGCGAAGTCGAGATCCTGAACACCATTGGTGCCAAATTCCGCGCAATTTTCACGTGGACCCGACCGGTGGACGAGACCGCCTCTGTAACTCCTGTATGCTATGCCCAGAGCCCTCCCTTGTAAAATCACAATCAACCCTCCCAGACTCCGGAACTACATGGAAGCAGTCTGCAGCTTCAAAAAAAAGCACGAGACTGCATCCATCTTCAATTTGCATAGATGTTGCCGAAGCCGCACATACGACAAAAACCTTCCTCCTGTAGAAGGCGCCTCTGCCACAGCTGGAAAGGACGTCGGCGTCGTCGCTGCAGCCACCGCCGTTGCCACGAGCTGCTCAGCACCCTCGGAGAGCCCGGCTGTGTGAAGTGTTGTATGGGTTTACGACGCTTTACGGGTGTTAGTGTGTGCGGGGCATAGGACGCGTTTTGCAGGAGGGGTGTCGTCTGGAAACATCGGGCCTTTTGGGTTCTCGTCTTTACCTATGTTCGTCATTAAACATTGATATCGCTCCTTGCTTTCGGAAGACAAGTCAACAATGCAACGGCAAATGAGCCGCATACAGGAGCTTCATAAAGTCTATGTGATGGATCCCCCATATTATACCCCAGCAGGGGAAGTGGTATAGGTAAACCCCTCCCCCCCATCATCCCCTTCAAAAAACACACGCTGGAGGAGTACCCTGATTTCGAGGTGAGCCCCCATGACCGGGCCAGCGGCTGCCATGCTGCCGTCGGAGCCCTGCTGCACGATGCTACCTGCAGAAAGGGGCCGTAGTCGTGGGTCGAAGCCATGACGTCTCAAGATCCAGACATGTTCGTAGACTTGCCAAGATCTTGAACACCTCCAACGCCTGCACGACCAAAGCAAACGACCTTGGGAGCTTCCTGTTCGAAACGGACAACGGGAATGAATACAGTAACAAGCGGAAAGTGAATGACTGTCGGGGACCGCGTGAACACGGAACCGTATCAGCAAAGCCCATCCCAAATCCCTTGGCAAGGAGTTTTGGGGTGGCCTGTCGCTGTAGCTTCGAAGGCAAAGCCTACAACTGCTAACAGCAAAACTAAACAGACTCGGAAACCCTCAAACCTGGCAGCCCTTAATTTCCAAACCCTCCTTGCCCGCCTTCGACCGAGCCTGGCGTCGACCGGGCTCCAGCCTGCGACGCTTAGTATGGTGGCCTTAATCAGTACTATAGGATGTGGGGACATATTGCGAGGCCATAATTCTGATCAGGACCTCTCAGGAATAGTAGTACTACTAATTTTTCCGACCCCTGACAGCCAAAACCCGAAACCGCAGTCCGCGCCTCCAAGCTGTCCTCATCCGTAATGGACTCAACCCAAACTCCCAAACTCTTAACCCTCGACTAGATGGGAGTCTCAGAAAAATTTTGAAAGAAAACACAGCACCTCAATGGAGAAGCAAAGGTCGGATCCCTTAGAGCCAGGAGCCCCCACCCCCTGCCTCAAATAATAGGTGTGACCACATAATAAGAAAAGACCCCTATTGTTTCATTGAGAAAAACTAAACACTCAAAACACTGAGATGACAGACATACAGACTCTATCAAAAGGATCCTACCCCAATATTCAGAACTTTTTGGACCAGGTCTCTCTGACTGCACCCTAAACCCCAAATCCCATCGCGCCTGCAAGACCTGCGCCAACTCTGTCTCGAGCACAACCTGCGGTGCAAACTAGTATAGGGGCCTTGGAAACTTAGAATATAATAGCGTTTTGGGGCATCGTATACAAAAGCTATAACACAAAAGAAAGGGGGAACCGCATCAGTGTAGGGTTCTACCCAACGATTTATGCTAGTAGTGTTATTTTGTAGGGTAGTAGTCTGGGTATATGAGTAATTAGTTCCTTAGGCCTCAAGTTACTTGAAGGATAGGCAGGTGTTCAGGGTTACTGGTATTGACTCCCGCTCTTGCTGTGAATGGCTATTATGTCTGAGCCCCTTGAAGAATTGGAGATGGCCCTGGGAGTATATATGATGCAGGGCTGCCACACCCCCCCTCCCCCCCCCCCCCACCCCATGGTATCCTCCCCCCTTCCCCCCCGCCCCCCCTGTGGTGTGGGGCCTGTGGTGGTACTCTTTTTGCCGCGACGTTCTTATGTGTTACTCCTTGTCTTCCCTCTTGCTGTGGCACCGGTGATACTGCTCAAGATGTTGTGCTGCTCTAGACCGGGACATGAGTCGACAATCAGACCATGCTCAACATCATCCTTGTCGTCGTCATCTTCATCATTAATACCTTCAAAAGAATATCTGCCACCATCACCATCGCCATACAACCCTCATAATTCAGCATTGCCATTCATGTCAGATGCTGGAAACTACTGAGCCGATTGCCGCTTTCCGCACCAGGGCATAGTGCGACACTCCCGATCCGCGCACAAGGTCAAGGGGCGGGCAAAGTGCGGGCCGGCCGGGGGACCGGGCCGGGGTGCAGGGTGGGCGTGCAGCAGCGGGGGGGGGGGGGGGGGGGGGGATACCAGAGAGCATAAAACCAAGTTTGTTCTTCGGAGTCCTTCTATCTGAAACGCCCGTTCTGAGTGCGGATCTGAGGGTGCTCAGGGGATTGGGGTAAAAAGGGATCAAACAGGCGGCCGTCGTCCAAAAAAAAGTTCGGGCTTAGGATTTAGGGCTTTTGGGTTCCTTAAACGAATTCCTTAAAGGGTTCTGTAGATGTTTCTATACAGGTTCTATGATGGGATCGATGGTTCGGAATATCTGTGAAACCAAGAGTCGTTCACTTCTGCATGTGACTGTGGCAGAGGCACCACCACTCCACGAAGTGCTGCGTACATTGCTTCACAAGCAATCATCGAAGCCCCTCTGCCATGCTACTGCCACTGCTAAGACGACGACACCACGACTACTGCTGCTACCGGCCCCAGGCTGAGTTGTTCTCATGTGGACTTGCGTCCGCAAGTGCTCAGCGAAAGCCTTCCTTTCGGAGTCTTGCCTCGAAGTGCTGTTCGACCCTAGTTGAGGCCATTTTTTGGGCCATCTGTTCGGACCAGGTGCAGGTTGTAACTTTCGAAACTGCTGCGTCTGCCTTACATTCCTGCATCTCCTCATGACTGCTGCTATGTCGTCAGTACCTTTGACTCCGTGTACCGGTCAAAGAGTATGCGGCGATGGCCTAGGCTCAAAGACTCTGAGCTACTGGGATGACAACGGCGAGGACAATCACTGGAACCAGTTGGCTTTACTTTACAAGTCCTAGGGTCTACATTTCATGTGCTATCTCCGGCCTTCGACCATAACTGAAGTTGGTCACCCAGGTGATGTCTTGGACTCTTCGGTTATCCAAAACCTCGAACCACAAAGCAGTGAGCCTGAAAATCAAAGTCTAGATTTGTCACTAGATGAACCCTGCACCCGCATCCCGGGTTGCCTGCCCGCCCTCTGATGCAATCGGTGCGGTAGAGTGGCTCGGAACTCTCTGGACCTTCCAATACACGGTTTAGGGGTCACGGCATGACGGTCCCCTGCGGGTGTACCATTGAAAGGGCGCACAATCCCCAGTGAAGAAATATTTGGGTCAATTTGGGTCCCTGTTTCGAGGCCTGTATAAAAAATCCTGCTACGTCGGTTTCGTACTGATTGGACTCTCGCAACTGATATAGAATTGAAGTACAGGATTCTTATACAGGTCCCGAAACAGGGACCCTAATGTTTCAAGATCCCTGCATTTTGCAAAGTCCTGACGGAACTTGGGTGCAGACTCCACTGGGGCTTTAACCTGAATTGGGGCTGAAGGGGCTCCCATGTCCCATATCCTGTAAGGTCTTACAAGCTTGGAGACCCGTTACCACAGTTGGACTGCCCGAGTAAGTTGAATATTTTACGTGTCAAACATCGAAGCGATTTTGTCAAACAGCTTCAGGGTTGACAAGGGCTACTGACCATGATCAAATCAAACTCCCAGACGTACCGGAGAGCAGAAAACAGAAACCCAGCGAGTCTGCATCCTGGTTCCGCAAATGGTGCTTTCACATCAGGTCTGCGAAGCCGCCCAATTAAGGCTGAGACTTAAGAACGCCCTAAATCGCACTAAAGCCGCCAAAGACCGAACCCGAAACCCAATACCCTGAGCAAGGTTTCTCCCTAGTAGAGGTAGGAACGTAGCAGCAGGCAACCGAATGCACCCCAGACCTAAGCACAACCCAGACCCAGCCTCTGAATCGAAAGAACTGAAATGAACCAAAAAATCGAAAGCCAAAGGGCTCCAGGCCGAAAAACCGGGTCCCGGAAAGACAGGGTGCCCCCCCCCCCCGCCCGAAAGTCGCGAAGCCCCAAGCGCAGCAAAAGCTGCGAAGCCCGGCCTCCTGAGGTTTGCGCACGACCGTCGGTTCTGCAGCCTGGTCGGTTAGTACCAGTACGGGTGCGATTGCGAGGGCGCTTTAGGGAAGTCTCAATGTCACAGAAGCTCATGTCTGTTCAACTGACGGTCTCCCAATAGGAGATCAATAGTGTCTCGGAGCTCCGATCTGAAGCGCTTCAGGGCTTCAGGGCTTGGAGGTGATTGGGGGTGTGGGGTGTAAGGCTGAGGCTTTTCGGCTAAAGCTGTGAAAGAAGCGGGCGTGAGATTCTGGATCCCTCTTCGTCCAGCAGAGTATCTTTGAGTAGTACTTGTGATATGGGGTTAGGTCCAAGGTCTGACCCCTGCCCACAACACAAGATAGAACATGCTACTGATTTCATCCCATGTACATCACCACCGACCAATTGGAGGTGAATGGAATGCAACTTCGAATGTGAGCTTCATGACACCAGCGACATTATTGAGTGAGAGTGCCCCTGGTCTGGCCTCCGGTGGTCGTTGTTGGGCAGACTGAACAGCCGCCTTGGGCCGTGCATCTTACCCAAGCTCCCTTGCGATTAGGGTTCTTGAGGTTTTGAGGTTTAAGTAGCACTGAGCCTGTTCGTTCTGAATTCCGTTGTGCTTTGAGGCTCAGCTTGCTGACGCATAAAGCGACACAAATCGGCACCCGAATACCGGGATAAGAGCATACAGCATCCACGTAGGATTCACAAATCCCTTGGTCGCACAAGCCCAGACACTAAACACAACTAAAGCCATGGACATATGCACCAAACCGCTAAACTCCATTGGCAGCAACAGCCCGGAAGCTTGATGCAGACCCCTGCTCCACAACTTAAAATGCCTTCAACCCTTGCCAGGTAGGTCTTGAAGCGAACATACAAACACATAAGAGCAACAACTACGATATGAGTGCGACACCGAGGAAACGAGCGAAAACAAATCGCGCACACACACACACACAACGAAAGAAGAGTGCCCCCCCAAAGTGTGTTTGGGGTCTTGCCTGTTGTATCCAGGGTGACATTGGCGTTCCTGTTGCTGCGTTCTTGCTGTTTCATCTTTCTTGGATCTCCAGAGTTGACGGTGTTTTAGTTATACAGCGATATGTCGAGTGTGGTCCAGGGCCCAGGTCAATCAGATTGGCTCGGCCAAGCCCACCGCTTGCGTCATCTCTGCGCCCAGTGCACCATAGCCTCACGTGCTTGAGTCATAATGATCTGAAATTTTGGCCAGGCTCTTCAGGGATTTTCCTAAGTCAGGCTTGTACCACTCCGCTGTATATGCATCATAGAGCCCTGTCTCTCTGTCTCTCTTCCCTCCTTCCTGTCAAGCGCAGTCTCTGATTCCTCGGAACTCCGGAGGCCTGGACGTTTCATGCGCCCTGGGCCCTACTACTACTATTATTACTACTATACTATTACCACTACTAGTCTGATGTCTATCCGATTCACGTGAAGATCTGGAGGTTCTGTAAGGGAAACCATAAAATATGAACGAAACGTGTAACAAACCTGGACTAGCAAACTGCTCTGTTCCACAAGCACACGACTGAGGCCTGATAATATGGGTTTTTTAACAAGAGTATGCCCTTATAATCCATAGCTATAGTGTAGTTATACGATCATATATCATACACCAAAGCCGTATTCTGATTGTAGAGGCCACAAGGACAGATCCTCGCGTCTGAAGTAGCCGAGGATGCAACAGCCGAACTTCTGTTCGGTTTAGGAGTTTATGGCTTCATCGAGTTTAGGGTTGTGGATACACTTCTCGAATCTTCTCGACTTGCAAGATAGGGGTTTAGGAGTTTCGGCGCTCACACAGAATTTTAAGGCTTCGCACATCAGAGCGAGACGCAGAAAACGAGTACTCCCGAGTCAGCCCTTCTTGCCAAAAGAATATTATGAAATAGCCCTTTGCATTCTCAACACTCTTGCAACGAAAGGCACAATTGCACTCACTCATATTCCGAACGAGCCGTACCGACACTCCGTCTATATTGAGTTGGCCACAGTTTCGGTTCCATGTTAATTTCAGGCAGAGTTGGTACTTGATCCGGCCTGCAGACGTTGACAGTTCGGAGTTTTGGGTCTGTTGTCCAGGGTCTATAAGCAAAAGAGAAAGTAGATTTACAGCTCAGAGCGTTCGGGTGCAAGCTTCATCTGTGAGGGTATTGGGTTTGGGATTTGGCGTTCTTGCATCGGGTGCTAAAGTTTCATTTATGTAGGGATTTTTCCCTCGCGCATGGCTGGAAACAAAGTCCACACCAATGTTGGGTTTTGGTTAGGAGTTCCTTCTGAGGCTTCAACGAGCCTCAACGACCCTTGCAACAGAACTTGGTGAGTTAGGTGGTAAATTTGCGGAGGCTTCGATGAAGGCCAACATGCACGGTCTAGGTCTATACAAGACCTGGGCAACCGCACCCGCGCCCATAGACTCAGTCGAGACCTGCCGCCGCTCCCCATCTCGCGCTTTGCTCTCAGGCTTTCGGTCGCTGCAGGGTTTGGGGAGCCCTAGGCCCTACTCACTCGGCCTTTGCAGGAGCTTCAAGTTGTGCAAGTGGTAGTTTCCGAAAACAGGGGACCCTAGGGTTAGTACCCTAATAGGTAGGACAGGTAGGATCCTTATTATGAGGACCCCCAAAAAGTAAGGTACTCCCAACTTTCGGAAACTCCTCCCGGCCCTAGCCCTGGGAGCCCAGATCCAAGGAGTCCTGTGCCCTCTACATCTAGGGGGCCTTAATATTTAGAATAGGGTTTGGGGCCCAAAATATTATACTTATGATAAGGAACCCTCAAAAATGGTATTATTGGTAATTATTAAATGCGAGCTTTAAGGCCGAACCGAAAGAGACCGGAGAAGAAGGCACAGGGGCTACGGCTAAGGGTTGGAGCTTCAGGGTCTACGGGCTAAGGGTAACCTCAAAATTGCTCTGGGTGCTTTCTTGTGTGCTTTTTATGGGGGGGGAGAGAAGTTGCAGGTTCGGGATTGGAACCTGTTGCAACATCCGGCAAAAAAACCGGTAACAGCTTCATACTGTCTTAGGCATATAAAGGGTCTAAGGGTTTACGTCCTTCATCGGTTTGCAAACTACCGTGAACCCAACTTACGATTCATTTGGTACCGGACCCGTGGGCCAGGAGGATCCAGGACCTGAACCCCAGCCCTGAATTCGGACTCGAGCCCTTCCCACCCAATGCCCTCCATACCGAAGAGCTTGTGGCCCAGCTCAACCTCTGAACACCAAGCGTCCTGACCACCCAGACCCGTGATTGCGCCTGAACCCCAAACTCAGAACCTGGAACCTGTAAAGATCCTGAGCGCTTCAACGCACCACAAACCCTATAATCCCCCGAAAAAGTCAGAATCTGGGAACCCGGGCCACAGTCGGCGTGAGGGGCACTCCGCCCGCCCCGAAGCTGACCTGAATGACTGGCGCAATGAGCTAAAGTTGGGTACCAACAAGCTTCATGCTGCTCTGGTTCGAGGGTTTGGGGCTTGGTAGTGCTTCTTGAGAAGCCCCATGGATGGATGGAGTCTTATGTCAGGCTAAGGCTCTAACTATTGGCACACAAAGAGGGGCTGGTTCAGTAACCACAGGTATACGGTCGACATAGAACCATGCCGCAGGTCGTGGGAAGGATATCGAAAACACCATCCTACCGTCCTACCGTTTTGAAAGGTTCCAGACCCTTGCACCGATGTCGTAAAGCCTTTAACCGTATTTTCGGGTCCTTATAATGAGGATCCTTCTATTTAGGGTACCATATTAGGGGCCCCTATTTTCGGAAGCTCCCCAAATCCTCGAGCCTAAACACCCCTTAAACTCTGCTTTTGTGAAAAAAGACCTAAAAACCCTAAACCCTAACCCCTATAAACCCTGAACCCTAAACCCTTAAAAAACCTAAACCCTAAACCCCTAAAAACCCTAAAGCCTAAACCCTATGCTTCAAGGCGTCTGCATCGGTGTCATCTCCAAGACCCTGGCGATGGGCGGTAGCACGGCTCCATCCTCACAGAAAACTCAGACATTCTGCAATTAGTACCTTAACTGGGGTTATAAGTAAAAATAAGTATGGTTACCTTATCTATAACCCTGTTACAGAGATAAGTAATTAATGATAAGTATGGTTACCTTATTTATAGCCTTAGTAGGCTCAGAGAGAGAGGACGGTTGCTGGGCTATCATATATCATATATATATATATATATATACAAATGTATGTATGTATGTATGTATATATATATATATATATATGCTACCCCCCCCCCTCCAGGACCTACCTCGAAGCGTCTTCTTGTACTGTCTAGACGACGTCACGACTCCACTCCGAACAAAACTGTTATATACTGCGTAGTCTTCCCTGTCTACGACGACATTACACCGTTCGAACTAAGACAATACCACGAAGTATTGTCTACTGTCCTCTGTATGCTACGCTATTTCTGATGTTCCTTTTTTGAACCGTGATCTATAGGGCATACTAAAAGTTATTCTAAATAGTATCTTAAAAGGTATTCTAGAGGATATTCTACGAGGTATATTTGAGGATATTTGAGGTATTCTGAGGATATACTCCATAGGCGGTCTTCCGTAAGGATGTTATTCTATAGGTCATTCTATACGGTGTTCTAGAGGGTGCACCATAAGGTATTGTACAAAAGGCATTCTGCGGCCTATACGTAGGAAGGTATTCTATAGTGTATTTTATTTGAAATTCATTCAGGTGCATAGAGAGGGTATTTTATAAGGTAGTTGGGGTGGTCTTCTTGGTTCCTGATTTCTTCATAGGAATCCATTGCCCAAAAGCTGCAATTCAACTGGAAATTCTCAGATCTTGGGCTCCGCCTGGCTTTCCATATTTAAAGTCCGTACCTTTTAAGGTTTTCTATAAAGGATTCTAAAGGGTATCCTAAATGGAACCGTATATGTATTCTATATGGCATACATATGGTACACAGGATGCAGCAAATAAAGGTGTTCTTCTTCAAAGTATCCTACAGTGTATTACACATGGTATTCTATAATGTGTATGTAGGGCAAATCGGTGGAATTGTATAAAAACATGCTATAAGGTAGTTTAGAAGTTGCATTCTATAGGATATGTGCAGCATGTGCTTCAGAAGAGTTTTGTTCTCTGTATGTATCCTTTGCCAAATAAGCATCGATTTTTCAAGGAATTTCTAGATCCTCTATTCCGCAGTTCCTTGATATGAATCCGTTGCCAAATAAACCACATTCAACTGGGGAACTCTCAGATCTTGGGTGTACAAGGTGTATAGGGAATATAGAATATTTTATGAGGTACTATCGTATTCTACATGAGTTTATTTACCTTTTTGTAGAAAAGGTATTCTGTAAGCTATTTTACAGGCTGTTCTCCTCTATTCCTCATTTCTTTCATAAATGTCCGTTGCTCAATAAGCTGCATAAAGCTTGGGTTCCTTCTGATTTACCCTAAGGCCCTAAGTAAATCCTGATCTATACGGTTTCTGTCGGGTATCCCAAAGGGGATTCTCAAGAGCATATACAAGGTATAAAGGGAGTATCTTATCATTCATAGGGTTTTTATGAGACATTCTGTAAAGTTTTCCAGATGGTGTTCTAAAAGGCTTGTGTAGGGTTTTGGGGTATCCCAAGCTGTAACGTATAAAAGGTAATCTATATGGGGTGTATATATAGGACAGATTTCTATGCGGTGTTTTATGAGTTACAGGGTAGTCCATAAGGTATATACAAAGCATATACTGCATAAACTGTATATGGTACGACCTGAGTATTTTCTATGAAACTCTGGACGGGATAAGACACTAATCCATACTGAACTTTAAAAAATCTTCTTTTACAAGTAGGTTCCTGGTTTCCATCATGGGAACCCGTTACTCAATAAGCTGCAACTCAGCTGAACATTCGCAAATCTTCGGCTCCGACTGATGTTCCATATTTGACATTTATCTGTAAAATATTCGATAGGGTATTCTAATACGGGAGTCTACGAAGTATCCTATAAGATATTCTATGAGGTGCATATTGACAGGCTGTATAATACCTGGTGCCCTAAATTTTTACAAGGGAGGGGCGCGCCGACATGATCACAAGCATAGGGGGGAGTTAGGAGTACAGATGCGATCAAACTGTCAAGCACAGCAATCCGCTCGCTAATCTCCACTGCTGGTTTAGGGCCCTACGGTTTAGGGCGCCTGGGGATTAGGGCTTTACAGTTTAGGGCCCCTTGGGTTTAGGGCCCTACGGTTTAGGGCGCCTCGGGGTTTAGGGCTCTGCGGTTTGGGGCCCCTGGGGTTTAGGGCCTTACGGTTTAGGGAGTTGACCCGCCCCGGACTTAAAGCCCTACGTTTAAGTTTTGCCAACAGATGTGTGAAATCCCTGTCCCTTTATTTAATGCGGTATTTACAGGTTTTTTGCTCGGTGGCGGATCACTTCCGCCAGATTTTGCCCGGATCCCCGGCCGTTGTTTTGACGCGGTATTTACTCAAAACATCTGTCTTGTACAGCTGGGCCCCTCAAGGGGTCAAAACATCTAGCTTGCACGGCTAGCCTTTTCTAAGCTCAAAACATCTGTCTTCTACAGTTGGGCCCCTCCAAGGGTCAAAACATCCAGCTTGCAGGCCATGTGGCACATAAAATGGCAAACCGATATGTTTCGTGAATATTTACATGGTTTCCAGCCACCTGGCTGCATTAAAACCAGCATTAAAACAATTAATGCAGCCCGGCCCGTGGAACCAAGAACCAAGAACCAAGTTTCCCAGGAGTCTTGAATCCTGAATCTTGGTTCGACGGGCACCGGCCGGGTTGCATTAAAATCTGCATTAAAAATTAAATTTTAATGCAGCCAGGCCCGTGGAACCAAGAACCAAGAACCAAGATTCCCAGGAGTCTTGAATCCTGAATCTTGGTTCCACGGCCACCGGCCGGGTTGCATTAAAATTTGCATTAAAAAAGTAAATTTTAATGCAGCCCGGCCCATGGAACCAAGAACCAAGAACCAAGATGCCCAGGAGTCTTGAATCCTGAATCTTGGTTCCACGGGCCTGGGTGCATCAAAATTTTAATTTTTCTAATGCAGATTTAATGCAGCCCGGCCGGTGCCCGCGGAACCAAGATCCAAGATTCAAGACTCCTGGGCATCTTGGTTCTTGGTTCTTGGTTCCACGGGCCTGGCTGCATTAAAATTTTAATTTTTCTAATGCAGATTTAATGCAGCCCGGCCGGTGCCCGCGGAACCAAGATCCAAGATTCAAGACTCCTGGGCATCTTGGTTCTTGGTTCCACGGGCCTGGCTGCATTAAAATTTAATTTTTTAATGCGGGTTTTAATGCAGCCCGGCCGGTGCCCACGGAACCAAGATCCAAGATTCAAGACTCCTGGGAATCTTGGTTCTTGCTTCCACGGGCCTGGCTGCATTAAAATTTAATTTTTTAATGCGGGTTTTAATGCAGCCCGGCCGGTGCCCGCGGAACCAAGATTCAGGATTCAAGACTCCTGGGCATCTTGGTTCTTGGTTCTTGGTTCCACGGGCCTGGCTGCATTAAAATTTATTTTTTTAATGCGGGTTTTAATGCAGCCGGGCCTCTGGTATAGTCATGCTCGTATACACTAATCTTCGTACACCCAGGTCCATGTTGCGTGTGTGTGCGTGTGTGTGTGTGTGTGCCTAGGTGATGGGGTATGGTATCCTGTGTGTAGGCCGACGGGTTTGGAGGTAGGTCCTGGGGGGGGGGGTACCATATATATATATATATATATATATATATATATACATACATATATATATGATGACCTTCTGGTTCTCTGGCGCACTAAACCCCGCCGTACGGCTTCAGAAAACTCGGATTCAGCGAACCCAAGGCCTGGGAGATGTGCGTCTCCATGGCCGAGGAGGGAGGCGGATGGATGGCCGCGAAGGCCGCATTCGCCAAGCGCTCGGCCATCTGCACCTCAGGTGCTCGGAGATGAGGTTGCTGCCAGTGCTGCTGCAATATCATGATGACCGCGACTAAGTCTTATTATATTAATATTATCGCAGTACCTGCCATGATCACTCTCGGGGGATCGGGGGCTGGGGGGATCGGGGGCTGAGATAACTCGTAACGTTTGGCAATTTAGGGTTTCAGGGGTGGCGGGTGCTTTCTCTCTATGTTTGTCAGTAACATGCGTGCATCGTCCTTCGATTTTGTAGGCATGAGAACAGGAAGACTAGCAATGGCAACCATTAGCCCAAGGGCGATTCATGGGCCCAGGGCGGTTTGCTCTCTGGTTCTGGTCCCGTTAGTCCTGGGGCCCACAGCCTTACTTAGTCGTCTAGTGTGTACTTTTCTGTATGCATACGTGCAAGAAATATAATGCAAGAAATATACACTAGGAGATTGTTGCTACATTGAAAGTGAAGACGTGGGCCCCTCTTGATGTAGTTTCCTGAAACTTTAAGCCAGAGGCTGCGAGTAAACTGTAGGGGCCTGGATGAGTAGACAAGCCGCTCGTAGCGATGTCTCGTGCCACAGTTCAGTACGCATCACATCCCAGATCTGCTCCCATTGCCAATGCCTGTCCCACCAAGCTTCCTCAAGCTCACCTGAATTAAGGGCATTGCCAGTATTCCCAAAACACTGCCCGAATCTTACAAGCGCCTTAGGGTTTTAATCATTGTGGTCTTCCTCCAAGCCATCGGCATTCACGCCGCCGTCCGACCCTTGCGCTGTGGCAGCGCCTGAGATCAAGGGCGCATCGTGTGATCTAGCCTTTTGGCTCTACCTGTGAATTCCGAAACACACGCTTCTACAGGAGCTACCCGGTAAATGAGTCTGAACGGGTCAGCATCGACTATTTCGTGGCGAGCGGCTTGGGGTGTTGGTTTTATGCTGAAGGGCTCAAGGCTATAAGAACCTGCGCTTCCCCTTAATTGCTGGTCATGGTGCGCGCAGGTTCATTTTGCACACGGCTTTAGGTGTTTTCCTCACCCGCCTAGCTGAGGCGAGGATTCTGCATCAATGTGTATGGATGTGGACATCCTTGGTTGGTTTCAAATCCTTGAGTGTTGTATTTGCCGGTATTTCACAGGTCTAACTTTTTGCCCTGAAGCTGAGAACATATTGCTGAAACCTCTGAGGCCGACAAGCCTCAAACACAACACTGCTGAAGTCGCGGCACAACCTGCTAGACGAGCCTTTGTGGGCCTCAATAGTTAGAATAAGGTTTTGGCGTCCATTATTTTATAGTTATAATAAGGAACCCTAAGGAATAATATCTGTATGTAATTGTTTCGGCCCATATAATACTGCCACCGTCTCAATCTGTAAGCGCGTTTTAGTTGACCAATTTTAGGGTTAGGATCCCACGATGAGGAAACAAGGTAACCAAGAGTTCAGAGGGCCTTCCTGTAGCTCACAAGCCTACAATTGCCGGACGAATCCCTGCCCAATTCGTTTAAGAACCCGGGAACAGGCAAACAATCCGAAACGCTGGGTTCCTGTCGCCCTTTTAAATGATACTTCAACACCGCTGCAGGTTAAGCGGCTTAAGGCCACCGTACTATTCAGAGTCCTGCGGTTCCTGCGAAGACTGCCCGGCCTTCGACAGAGCCGGTGGCAGAGTGGGCAGGCACCTGCAAGCAAACGATGCTCCATAGGGTCCAACACATGCATGCAACGACATTTGCTCAAACCACGCGTGCATCTAGAGTGAGTGTGTGTGTGTGTGTGCATGTGTCTGTGTGTGTGTATGGAAGCAAGCGTCGATGTGCTCATACAGACTGTTCAGAGAGTATTCACTGTCAAGCAGCCACAGCCAGAGAGAGATTGCGAGAAAAGCTGTGCGTGAATGCTTCGACAAGATCTATATATGCAGTGCAAAGCGGCTCAATGGCTGCTTCCAAAGACCGTATGCATGTTTTGGAGCAGGGATTGCTCTTCACTAAGCCCTGGATCCCTTCAACGAAGCTCTAGAAGTCAGCCCCCACGGATGAGCATGTGAAGTAAGCCCCTTTTTTGAACCTGGAAACCCGTAAACGGAAAAAAAACACAACCCTGCATCCCTGTTCATTTTGCTAGGTTTGTTAGGCGCCTGCTCCATCTAACCCTGTCCCAGTCCCTCATATGCATTTTGCAATTGGGAGCTGTACATGACTGCCTTGAGAAAAATAAAGGCAGGTTGTTGGGACCTTAGAACCTTTGACACCACAAGTGCCCTCAGCGCCGCAAACGTGACCCCCCCGTTAAAATCTTCGGCCCTGTTCGCTAAAGTGCGAAGGGTTGAGCCTGGGCCGGCGTTGGCAAGAGCTCCTCTGCACAGCCCCGGTTAAACCAAGCAACCAGAGCCCGTATACCCCCTGCTTGAAAGACTTGCGGTTTCGAGCAGTTGGGTGAAAATCCTTAGAAGTCGCGGTATCCGGTGTGCGAAGGAGCCCAATCTATTCCAGAAACTCTTCGAAGGCAGAAAGAGTTAGCAGAACCCTTGCCCGTTTTGGGTGATAATGCCGCCAGCCTGCCACTGACCCACCCATTAGAAGCTTATTCCTATGCTCCCCCCTGCGTCTCACAGCTATATCACCACTACACCCCCACTACCAATTACCTCGCGGATGGGGTAATTGGTTATTCCTATCCTGGTCTTGGTAATGGGGAAGTAGTAAGTAGTGGTGATATTTGGAGGAAGTGTTAGGGAGCATAGGAATAGTCCTCTTATATGGATGAGGTACTTGGTTATTCCTATACGTGTATTGGGAGTGGGGTAGTCGTGGCGACATATTTGGTGAGATGTAAGGGGCAGTATAGGAATTATCTTCTAATGGGTTGACGGTGGTATTATTACTTAAAATGTGCAAGGGTTCTCCTGACTGAAAAGTGTGGGATGGGAGTCATGCCACTTCCCAGCGCTGGTGTAGTTTGCGTGCTAGTTACAGTATGTTAGGCAGAGGTAAGGGACAGGTGAAATACAAGAGGAGCGTAAGGTCGATCTGTTGCTGTTTCCTAATGTCTTGCAAGAAAGGATTGAGGGTGCTTCGGCATCGGCCGCATTGAGTCCCCCACTTCCAAGCCCTGAATCAGAAACCGACATCCTTGTCATTCGTGATCTCTGTCACCAACTCTTTCGCAGCGATTGCCGCATCCAGTTCCCGGGGGTCGCCCGGCGCCGATGTCGCTGAGGGGGTCCGGTCTTGCTCTGCCTGGGGGTTCCTAGCCTGTTAGGAGTCAGGCCTTCAGGATTGACGGTTTAAGATGCTTTGCAAAAGTCCTTGGTCTTTGTAAGAGGCATGAACCTAAGCTGTCTTTGGGCTGTGAAGGCTTTTTTCGCTTCAGGGGCTTGGGATGAAAGCCTAGGCACTGTGCGCTCGGAATGAAGAGGGCTCTGAGGGCCGGCCAATCCGTGCATAAAACTTCGCACAGCTGCCGATTTTCGCCAAAGCCCCACGACCTCAAGCAATCAATCCCCCCCGCCTTCAAGCTGACATGAGCTAAATTTGCTGAAGCCCCTCATTGAGAGGCTTTGGACTTCGAAGTTCCGAAGCATTCTGTTCATGTTCCCTACACGACCCCTCAAAGATTGATGTACTTCTCCTAACCGAACCCAAGAAACAGGCAGCAAAAGAAGTCGTCATCGCGAAGCAACCTTGACTACAGGATACCCAGAACACTGAACACTGACTCTTCCTGCACCTATTCATCCGCAGAAAGGGCCCAGGCAGTTTGGTGTGCTGCCTCCACTGCGCCCTTCGGGAAGGGTGCTTAATTGTACACTTCGGCGCTCACGGTGTTGGGCTTCGTTGGCACAAGCCGAAATCGTCGTGTTACGTGATCATCTAGAAAAACACGCCCTGCTTCTTTCCGCTCATCTACAACGTACCCGGACCTACCGAACCCTGTGGGGCTCAAGGTTTGGGTGCCGGATCGCTCACACCCTGCGCGAAAGGCAGTTGTCTGAATTTCCAACCCTACTTGCTTACAATGTCGTGTGCTGGCTCCACCTAGCATTCCCACTGCAAACTACAATCATCAAGTCTGTGCGCGCTCGCGCGCGTGTGTGTGTGTGTGTGTTTTCTCTCTCTCTCTCTCTCGGTTTCCTTTTTGCTCGCTATGCATGCATACCAGAGACATACACCTAAAATGTATCATACATAGAGATTTTTTGCCTCTTGCATGGCTGAATGATCGCGAAGCAAGGTCATAGATGACATGATGGTGATTTCAAGGCTTTCTGGAGTAACAGTTGGCTCACAGCATCATCTGTACAAGCAACTTTTGTTTGCACAACAGAGGCATTTTTTGTCACTCGTGCTCGACAAGTCAGAAGGAAATCTGCTGTCGTCGTCATGTCGGCCAAATGCCGTAGGTTTGCAACCAAATTTAGATATGAATCAGTGATTCCCAGCTTGCACAGATTCAAATGCACCCAATCTCACAGCAATCCAATTAGTGACCTCTCTCCACTTTGCAAGTCGATTTCAGTCGTCACAGGTCGCAGGCCACACATGGAGGTGGAGATATAGCCATATGCAGAGGCATAATATATATATATATATATATATATATATATATATATATATATGGAGAGAACAGGGCGGATGCATCTAGACACACCATCTTCGACACGCAGGTGATCATGACCAAGCACAGCCTCTTCATGCAGCAAGCATGAGGCACAACTTGCTAGGCGCATTATTGCAGAATAATACCTTAGAACTACTTAACAGACTAGAAGCCCTATACTCAGATCCTTATGGGCTGGGAGACTGCCTGCCATACTCCCATATAGCCTGATTTTGCTACACGTTTGGGGCAGGAGCTGTGAGTTTTAGTTTCCGCTGGTCTTGCGTATCGAATTCCTGAGATCAATCTCATGCTGCATGGTTGGAATCATACAACCATTGAACTACTGCGAGACATCCGGAAATAGTGCTGGACAGCTGGGAAATTGGCAGCATTATTGTGCCACGATTAAGCAAACACAGCGGTTATGGTAATTGTTGCTACGACCAGGATGATATTGACTCAAATACGCCTAGCTAGCATCGGCATTGTTGTCAACAGGCTTATTGCAGTCATAAGAATAAGAACAAGAAATCTATTGCCAGTATCAACTTAGTATCATGGTCGTTCTTCGCCTTATTGTCATCACTGTTAACCTTGCCACTCTCAGCACTACTATTCTGCTTCTTATGGCTAGTATGAACTGAATATTATGACTGTTCTGATTCTCAGGTTATTCTCATGATGACTCCGATCACACTTGTGTTTTGCGGTTGGTATTGTCAGTAGCATGCAGTAGCTGTAACAACATCGGAAAATTAGTCCGGCTGCATCACCCATGTAGAACAAACTTACAATTCCCACCATTGTCACTAAAATCACCTTGTTATGACTCTGGGGACTATCACGTAACAACAAGAAAAAGATGGATCAAGTCCGCCTGCTCCACCTCAATCCCAAGGGCCATGCCGCTCTGGTCCGCTGCAGATGCACCGGAGACCTTCGGCAAAGCTTGGTTGTAGGGTTGTTTTGACACTCACACTCGGACAAAGCCTGGCAAGGTCAGAGCAGTAGGTCAACGTCCGAAGCAGTGATCCACCTCGCTGCATCAACCCGACCGGAGCTAAAACCAAAGCCCTGTTCAGTCTGTGTATAGCAATCCCAAGACTCAGAAGTAGTAACACAGGGGCCTTAATGTTGTAGGGCCCATTAATTACCATACTATAACTATAATTTCAACCCCCCCCAAAAAAAAATAGTACGGGTAATTATTGAGGCCTTTACAGTTTTGCCTCTTCGTCGGCCTCAGGTCAAACAAAAGCGGGCACGAGCGTTGCTAGGTGCCCAAACAACTGTTGGACTCGGGGCGACCTGTGGAGAAATCACCTGGGCACTTTGATTCTTGGGCATTTGGATTTGGATTTGACAAAATTCGTTGCAGGGATTTCAGAGGAACGGGGCCCTTTTTTCAGGACCCCTAAGCTTCCGAGATACAATCAGCAGGTCAAAGATGCGACTGGTGAGCGACTGCCGGGCTGGCGAGAGCTCGAGCTCGAAGCAGGATACGAGGATCGAGAATGCAGCCGCAACTCGAACTTTCGACCACCGTAGCTTCTGGCTCTCAACCCTGTAAGCATAGCTTGAACTGCGACTCCTTGAGACGTAAAGGGTTTCGGGTCATCCCCTGTCTGTAAGACACATCTTGGTCACTCTTCGAAATCCACCGATTGTCTCGTCCCTCGTGGGTTCCGGGAAAATAAATCCCCTTGCGGCTCGATGACAAGCTTTTTTGGGGCCGCTCGTGTAATACCAAGAATACTTGCAAACCCGGTCCCCCCAGGCCTTCAAGCCTAAACCGAACACCCCGAAACTTCAAGGGGATATGTCTAAGTGGGGGTTTCCGAAAATAGGGCACACTAATAATACAGTTAATATAGTACCCTAAATAGTAGGATCCTTATTATAAGGACCCCAATATAAGGTACTCCTCATTGTCGGAAACTCCCAAGTGGTGGATCATGGAAACGATTGCCAAGGCTGCGGCCAGGGGAGGGATGGCGGCGGCTTCGTCCTGCCAGAGCACACCTAGGCCTGAAAACACCCTGGCTAAACCCAAGTCTCGGATTCTCCCAAATCCCAAAATCCCCCGTACGCCAGGTTCTTACAACATTCAACATGCTCTTTGGAAGAGGTCTTAGGGTTTCAGCACTCGCAACTAGACAAGCAGGCGAGGATCCAGGTACAAATGCGTCCAGCTCATTGGCCACTCCAAGCAACTTTGCACTAGGGAGTCTTCCTAGCGATTCCCAGGGAGGGTGAGATACACTAACCAAGCTGCTCCACACTCCGGCTTCAACCTTCATCATCCTATCACTGCCATCCGCCATCCAAGCCAAACACGTCCACAAAAAGTCATGCGACGTGTCTCCACTTTGCTTCTTGCAGCGTGCATTGAATACCAAGAATTCCATAAGCCACTCATGCAGACTATCCTCTGTCTTCAGGCTACATGCAGTGAACATCAAGAATTCCATGAGGTCTTAGGGTTTAGGGTCTTGCGGGTCTTCGGCCGACTCATGCGTCACTGTAAACTCGGGCATTGATGGCATTCAACCCCAGAGGTATGCTGCAACATGCAATGGTCTTCCGTGCCTGGTCTTCCGGGCACCGTTATCGTTGGTCGGAGTGGGGTTTCTCCGGTTTGGACTTGGCACTATACAGCTTCAGAACCAAGAGAGACCGTTGATGTGGTTGTGATCGCGTCCAAAAGTAGCCATATGGGAGTTTCCGAAATAGGGGACCCTAATGTAGCACCCTAGATCGTAGGATCCTTCATATAAGGGCCCAAAATAGGGTAGCCATCTGCGACGGGGAAGGGGGCGGCTACACAGCCTGGGGCTTTGCCGCTGGTGCTTCTATCCAAGCTTGCTTGATCGCAGCCGGAAGTCGCCTCTATCTAGTTCATTGTTGGGATAGGATTAAAAATGCACAGTTTTATTCCTTATTGGGTTCAAGTACCCATAAACATGTACATTGTTACCCAATTATGACAAAGTTATGATGCTGGAGTTCGTCAAAGCCTTTTCTGAATCTGCGGCTGCCCGGCCAAGGCCTGCGACACATCAACGGCGCCGGCCGTGGATGTCGCGGCAGCCCTTACGAAGGCTGCAGCCGCAAGCCGTTCTGCATCCTAGGCATCGGTGTCTATGATATGCAATATGTAAATCATACCATAACATATAAAAAACATGGAACATAGTACATGTACACATATGTACATACATATATACATATATATATATATATATATATATATGCTACCCCCCCTCCATTGACCTACCTTTGTTGGGGGTCTCAGGAGCAATGAGTGGCAATGATGCATGGACAAGGGAGGGCCTATTTTTGTCGCCATTATTTTTTTGCACCTGTGGTTTTTTTCGCGTGTTTGTTATAGATAGTACTAGTACTAGTACTGGTAATAGTAAAAAGTAATAGAGTAATACAATCATAGACTAATAGACGAATAGACGAATAGACTAATAGACAGAATAAACTAGTAGACTAATAGACTAATAGACGAATAGACGAATAGACGAATAGACGAGTAGACTAGTAGACTAATAGACTAAACAAACTAAACAGACTGAAAGACGAAAAGACTAATGGTGTTATAAAGTAACAAAGCAATACAGCAATAGAGCAATAGAGCAATAGCAATAGAGTAATAAAGAAAGAGTAATAGTACAAGAAACAGTGCGCGCGAAGCGCGTGACCCGCAGGCTTTGCTCCATGACTTTATGCATTGGTAATGGTAATAGTAATAGTAATGGTAATAGTAATGGTGCTGCATAGTAATAGTAAAGCAGTATCAGTAACAGTAGCAGCAGTAGTATTAGTAGTACGAGTAGTAGTAGTATTAGTAGTAGCAGCAGTAGTAGTAGTAGTAGGAGTAGGGGTAGTAGCAGAGTAATAGAGTCATGGAGTCATAGAGTCATAGAGGAAATAAAGTAGATAGAGTAATAGAGTAATAAATAGAGTTAGTGGAGTAGTCGAGTAATAGAGTATTAGAGTAATAGAGTAATAGAGTAATCGAGTAATCGAGTAATAGAGTAATAGAGTGAGAGTATAAGAGTAATAGGGTCATAGAGTAATAGAGTAATAGAGTATTTAAGTAATAGAGTAATAGAGTAATAGAGTAATAGAATAATAGAGTAATAGAGTAATAGAGTAACAGAGTAATAAACTAATAAAGTACTAGAGTAATAGAGTAATAGAGCTTTTGGAGTAAGAGAGTAATAGGGTCATAGGTAATAGAGTAATAGAGTCATAGAGTATAAGAGTATGAGAGTAACAGAGTAACAGGGCCCAGGGCCCCAAACAAACAACAAAAAATGGCAGCAGAAGCAGAAAACTAGTGGCCAGATATTCTCGGCCCCAAGTTCAAGACTCCAAAAGATTGAGGCCTCTCAGCACTTTGGAACTGTGAGAGCTGCAAAACCTGGAGCGGCCCCAATCTTTTTGAGATTCAAGACTCAAAAAGATTGAGGCCTCTCAGCACTTTGGGACTGTGGGAGCTCCAAAACACTGAGAGGCCTCAATCTTTTTATGATTTTGAAGCCAAAACGCTGGGAGGCCCCAAAAGACTCAAAAGACTCAATCTTTTGGAGGTCTTAGGAAACTAGCCTTAAAATCAATAAGATTGAGGCCTCTCAGTGTTTTGGAATCTGGAAGCTGCAAAACATTGAGAGGCCTCAATTTTTCTGAGGTTCGGGATTCCAAAAGATTGAGGCCTCTCAATGTTTTGGAATTTGGAAGCTGCAAAACACTGAGAGGCCTCAATTTTTCTGAGGTTCGGGATTCCAAAAGATTGAGGCCTCTCAATGTTTTGGAATCTGGAAGCTGCAAAACACTGAGAGGCCTCAATCTTTTTATGATTTTGAAGCCAAAACGCTGGGAGGCCCCAAAAGACTCAAAAGAACTCAATCTTTTGGAGGTCTTAGGAAACTAGCCTTAAAATCAATAAGATTGAGGCCTCTCAGTGTTTTGGAATCTGGAAGGTGCAAACAATTGAGAGGCCTCAAATTTTCTGAGGTTCGGGATTCCAAAAGATTGAGGCCTCTCAATGTTTTGGAATTTGGAAGCTGCAAAACACTGAGAAGCCTCAATTTTTTCTGAGGTTCGGGATTCCAAAAGATTGAGGCCTCTCAATGTTTGGAATCTGGAAGCTGCAAAACACTGAGAGGCCTCAATTTTTCTGAGGTTCGGGATTCCAAAAGATTGAGGCCTCTCAGTGTTTTGGAATCTGGAAGCTGCAAAACACTGAGAGGCCTCAATCTTATTGATTTTAAGGCTAGTTTCCTAAGACCTCCAAAAGATTGAGTCTTTTGAGTCTTTTGGGGCCTCCCAGCGTTTTGGCTTCAAAATCATAAAAAGATTGAGGCCTCTCAGTGTTTTGGAGCTCCCACAGTCCCAAAGTGCTGAGAGGCCTCAAATTTTCTGAGGTTCGGGATTCCAAAAGATTGAGGCCTCTCAATGTTTTGGAATCTGGAAGCTGCAAAACACTGAGAGGCTTCAATTTTTCTGAGGTTCGGGATTCCAAAAGATTGAGGCCTCTCAATGTTTTGGAATCTGGAAGCTGCAAAACACTGAGAGGCCTCAATTTTTCTGATGTTGGTTATAGTTTCCCAAGACCTCCAGTCTTTTGAGTCTTTTGGGGCCTCCCAGCGTTTTGGCTTCAAAATCATAAAAAGATTGAGGCCTCTCAGTTTTTTGGAATCTGGAAGCTGCAAAACACTGAGAGGCCTCAATTTTTCTGAGGTTCGGGATTCCAAAAGATTGAGGCCTCTCAGTGTTTTGCAGCGCCCAGAGTTCCAAGGTGCTGCGAGGCCAAAAATTTTTTTGGTTTTGGATACAGTCTCCCTCAACCTCCGAAAGATTGAGTCTTTTAAGAAACTAGGTCTTTGGGAACGCCGCTCCATTCGGGTACACCCCGCCCCGACCCACCCTTGCCTTTCAAAAAGACCAAAAAGGGTAGGTCAATGGGGGGGGGGGGGTACCATATATATATATATATATATATATATTGTGTGTGATTGGAGCTTGTAAGTTTAGGGAACGGGACTAATCGAGCTCGAGGGCCCTACGCAACGCACGGGATCACCTGATTGGACTCGGGACTTTGTACAAAGCAATGTAGGAAAGGTACGAAAATCATGGAGCAGGCTAAACACCTCGACGGCGGGATTTAATATCGTGAAGTTGTGCTGGTCTTACGGAAAGCTCAGGACTATAGTATCACTGGCTCAGGCCTGGGAGTTCTGGGGAGTTTCAGAGGGCAGTGCCAGGTGGGTCTGTCTGTCTGTCTTGTCCTTCACACTGTGAGACAGGAAGCTGGGCCTTGATGGTTGGAGAAGGGTATTGCTGCATGTTGGGCTATATGCATTTGGGGACTACTAGCGAAGACTTTGCTTCTTACTTATTCGCCTCCATATGTGACCCTGGGTCCTCAACGGCACTTAGCCATGGACGGTCAAACTGCCATCCACTGACCCTTGCATCACCACACTGCCTGCGAGCAGACTTCGAGGTTCGCTTGCTATAGGCATAACCTGCTATGAGTATTGCTTTCTAACCTTACTTATTACCGTTGTACGCATCTGGTGCCTAAAATTAAAGTCACGCTGCAGAGATAACCAAAAAGACTCCGCACAGAAAGAAAACCGAACCACAAGGGATACACACCCGATTGCGGCAAGCTACTGCTCCGCAGCAACCATGTTCGGGCTTCAGGGCTTAAAGGCTTTTGGTTTAGGCCTTTGCGACTGAATTGGGAAGTGCAAATAATGAAACCTGCGATCTTCAGCACCACTTAGTCGTCGAAGCCTAGTCGTGGAAGCCCTCAGCTGGTGAATTCCAGGCCCAGCCCACACCCCTGCACGATGAGACCGTGAAAGGCGAAGCTTGAATCTCGGGGTACCTTTTGCAGCCGATACATCGAGGTCTTTCGACTCCGAATGGTGCATCTTTCAGAACTTCGCTGGGTAACGAGAATGGTTCCGAACAGTTTGAAGATGGGGTACTCTAGGTAGACTCTCGGTCTCAACCCCAAAGCCCGAACCTTAGACCCCATAAACCTCCAGAACTAAACCACAATCCGCCAGAAACACAGAACCCTGACCTTCTATGGACGCCGTGGGCGTCAGCACTGCACCACGAGCTGCCGCCTGCACTCGGCGAGACGAGCGTCATAGAATTGTGTTACTTGTAGCAGGTTTTTCATGGCTTCTGTGGTTTCAATATCCGGGTTTGCATCAGCCAAAACGCGCCAGAAGCTCTCATCGGGCTCTTTCCAGCACCACCAGAAGAGCTACAGTAACTACCCTTCGGGGAGTCTCTGGGCTTCGGTCGCATCCCATGAGCGCCAGACACCCCGCGACCGTACAGCATCACACATGTTCTGGGAACCAAGCCGGCAAGGACTGAAGCTGCTGTCTTGCAAGCTGGCCTAAATGGCTAATCTTGCGAGAGGAGCAGCTCTTGTCGGGGGGGCTTGCCACTCCATACTTGGAGAATACCCTCTTCTTTGGATCATGGATCCAAGGAGAAAGAGATCGCCGGAGTTCGAGCCAACAAATGCTAGGAGACGTTGACGACGAAATGAACCTCTGCCATATCACCTGGTAACGTTGCGGCGGGCCGGAGTTGCAGCACTTCCGGAGCCTTAAAAGATCTATAGGGCAACTAAGTACGCCCGCAACCAGCTTTCTTGTTGGCTCGCATTTCTCTGAGCACTAGAAACGCCCGAATTATGCCGAGACAGACGGGAGACAGCCACGCTACCACAAATGCTCAGACCTTGGGACCCCAACACATGGGGGTTTCCGAAAATAGGGGTACCTTATTTTGGGGCCCTGATAATAAGGATCCTACAACTTAGGGTACTCTATTAGGGTCCCCTAGTTTTTGGAACTCCCACATCCAACACCCGTCAGAACCCCAGGAACGCTCAACCGTTACGGCTGTGAGGTCTGGAACCATGTATGTAAGCCCTTGCAAGGCAGGCTCTTCAGAAGGGCAGGCTGGGGAGACGTCAGTACGTAGTACTTAAACTGACCCTGAAGTGACCATCTCTCATCTTTAAGTGATTACATCGCAGGATACGTACTACGCCAGCCCTTTTTGAACGAGGTCTCTCTGAAGTGCCTCCAAGCTGCCTACATAAACCCTCAACCCCAAAGTACGAGTATAACCCATAACTCTAACACCCCAAAACCTCAAAAAAGTCTCCAACCCTAGAAGCGCCAGTTGGTACACTACACCGACGTTGCGCCTGCAGCGCGTTGTTCACTTGCTCCTCCACGAAATCCTGCCGGAGACCCTTCCACACAGAAAGCTCTGCATGCCGGTTTTTAACGAACAATGTTACACACATACCCCAGCTACCATGTCAAAGCTCCTGACATGGACAGCCACATTGGCTCTATCTTCTACTTGGCTATAGCATAGTAATCCTCGTGATATTTTGGAGATAGCCTCGTTTCCGGAGCTTGCTTTCGAACCTAACCGAAGTCAGACATCCCAAAATGACCTGAGCTCAAAACCCGCTGGAGTGGGCTTTAGGCTTTAGAAATCGCGGGTTCACGCTTCAAAGTTTGGTAGCATGGCAGTCTTGACCTTAAGCTCTTGCAACCTTGGACTTTGGGGCTGAAGCTGCAGGAAATCTTCGAGTTCAGTCCCAACACCTGCGCAGAGTGCTTCTTACGACCCTCTATCTAAACTTTCCCAGACCCCTCGACCCTATTCTTTTGAAGCCGGACTTGATGACTGCCAGCACTGGCTCTTCCGCTGCTCTTCAGCTGAGGCCCGAAACCCCTCGACCCTATGGACCCTGAACTCTTCGTGAGCATTCCGGCGGCCTGCGTCTCGGCCTCCAACTCCATCGGGCCAGTCGCGATGCTCGCAGCCCGGTCCACCTCCGCGGAGTTATTTCGAGGGGTCTCGGATTGGGGACTTTACAGTTTTAAGGTTTTTGGGGTTTGGAGCTTTAGGGCTTCCTGGGTTTAGGGTGATAGGGTGTCCCGCTCCACAGACTTCGAGGGCTTCAGGGTCCCGGCGAGGGTCTCTTGTTGTTGGGCCTCGGAGCTTCACAACCCAAATCGCACCAAAAACCTCGGAACAGCGAAAAGTTGCATGTGGAACGAAACAAAAGGTCAAGCATGAATGATTCGATCTAACTAGATTAGACCTTGTTAAGGAGGCAGCGTCGCACGAGTAGCAACAGCAGCAGCAAAGCGACACAAGAACAGCAGCAAGACAGCCTGCTGTGGCCTCGCGTCCTCCCCCATCCCACCCACTCGGCCATGAATAACCCTCACGCTCCCTCGCGACCCGCAGAGAGAAGACAACAGAAAGCTTTTCAATTCGACAAGCCATGTCGCAGTCGAAACAAACGGTGAGCTGTTCGCGTAACGTCCGACGAAATCCAAGGCACACGCAAAACTCGGTGGGCAATCTTGCGCCACAGAACCGAAAGCTCAGTTGCCTAGTTCACGCTCCGAGATTCCGTGCTTGAAAAGGGCTATACACTAGCTATGCAAACCCACGAAGCTTCGAGTTGCCGAAACTCAGCTGCTAAGGAAGGCCGCAGTGAAAGACATGCAGTCACTATATTGAGGGTTTGAATAACTGGCTTCCTGGGCTTCCTGGTCTTAGAGAAGAGTGCAGCTGCTGTTGCTTGTCGATATTACAAGAACTAGAGCAGACCACGCTAGCGGTCCCAGTTGCATTTAGTGCTTCAGAACTGCCTTACAACCCAAAAACTCTGCCAGTCCCTCCCGAGACCTTTCGAGTGACATCCGTGATCAGCTGCTGGGCGACAGACTCGATAGCCACCTTTTTGGGCCAGCTACTTATTATTGTTATTATTATAATTATGATCATTATTGCAAATGTATATATATATATATATGTTTTTGGTGCGTGACTGTCTTTAGGTGATTTTTTTGCGTCCTGCATAGGAGCAGTAGTAAAAGTGAACTGGGTTTCTGGGAGTGTTCAAAAGCCGCGTCTTAAGTGAAAGTGTGCAAAAACCATTGGCTTAAGGAAAATACCGTGACTAAAAATCGTCTCCGATACTCATGTATTCAGGGCAGGTTGAAGGGTTTACAGCTTCGGGTTTGTGGGGAACCGGCAGAATCTTCCACTCGGATCAACAGCTTAGGATGAAACTGGTTTGGCGATTCGGGTCGTTCAGCACTTGAAAAGCTAGTCAAAACATAAGTTTGGTAAAACCCTCCACCCATGTCCTGCATGACCCGAAAAATAATGCGTCATACTTCCCACAACAGCCCACTCACAAACCCTGCGGAAGCCATCAAAAGCAAAAGCTTCGTCGTACGAAACGGCTGGGCCTCAGTGGCCTGTGCACCAGCAGAGAATGAGCCTTGGAGTAGGGCTTTTCGTTATGGGTTTATGGTTTTATTAGGCTGTTTGTTTGCGGCTTCTCTACGGGTTTAAGCGTTGTCTCTAGGGGTTGACGCATCCGGTCGCTAGGGCGAGGTTTTGCAGTTTGAGGGAGTCTTCTGCACCCTTGTAGCCCATGCAGAAAGCAAACATTCCTGCAGTCTGAGCATGTGGCACACCCTCACGTGAACATTCCAGAAAACAGCAACGAACAAGCTTGTGATCATCATACCAACATAAACAACCAGTGTACAGCCACCTTACTATGCTCACGTTCGGCCAACCGAGGCTTCCCAGCCCTTGTACAAATGCGCCCTCCATCCCTCTTCCGTTGCTTCTCAGGCGTGCGATAACATGGCATGGAGTTTCAGGTGCAGGATGTAAGGCTATAGCAACTTCGTAAACAATGGGATGTAGTTATGCACCGAGACGAATCTAATTTCGGGCTTAAGAAGCTACGGTTCAGGGGCTTGCGAATGTAAGCGTTGAGCTGTTCTGTGGTCTGCGGTGAATAAAGATTCGACCCAATACCATGCAGGCAGGTCGCGAGGGGCAACAAGCAAGCCGAACGAACCAAGCCGAGCTAACACCTGAAAGCCCCAAAACCATAAACATCCCTGTAGCCTTAAATCAGTTTCCCCTGTTCCAGGAATCGTGAACGACCTATACCGTACTGGAGCAGCTGCATCCAGCCCCCTTTTCAGTTCACTTCTTCATCTGTGCCTTTACCTTTTGTAAGTCGCTCATGCTCCATTCCCCTTTTTTCGAGACAGTCTGGACTCTCGACCTCATCCAACGCAAGCCCGTGCTGAAGCAAAAAGCCCTGACCTCCCAAACTCCAACACTATGCTGACTAAGGGGTTCGGATGTATGCAAGATCCATCGTTTCTACACCTTCCGGGTTCAATCAAACGGGCTGTTACAAAAAGCTGTTGAACGTCTGAAAGCTCCACCCACAACACCCTACATTTCTCTACGTTAGCGCAAAACCCTCACCGTAAAAACCATAAAACGGTGAACCGTGAGGGTCCGGCCGCCGGATGGCAATGAGCTTCCGGGAGCCTTCGGGTTGTTCGACTTCGAAGCGGATACCAACAAATATACATCTATATTACATCCGCCCCATCCATCCATACACGTATGTAGTAGTTATATACATCATATAAACATGTGGGTCTATGGCTTCGGGTTTATGGGTCTATGGGGCAGTGAAGGTCCCTTTCCTGGGAAAGGGTCTAGGATGTGTGGTTCACGTCCCTTGCCAGCACGAGAACAAGGAAGCTGCACGGGCTGAATCCGAAATCGCACGGTCGAAGTACCCTGTACCTCGAACACGTCCAGCTCAAACCTAAAAGCATCGGAGAGGGTTTCAAGGCCCAGGGTTTTAGGCAGGGTGGGGGAGAGAAAGAAAGAGAGAGAGAGAGAGAGAGAATGCTAACGAGGCCAAAACCTAAACGCCCAGATCCACATCCAATAAAGCACAGGAGCCCTTGCCAGCTTTCTATTCCGTGGCCTTGAAAGGGGCTCCTGTGTTATTGAGTTTACCTACTTCGAGGCCTTGTACACAAATACAGATTTCACAACATTATTATACCTGTGTCTTAGCCTGAAGGCCCTACAAAATGGGAGCACAACTCATCAGGCATCTGCAGTTTTTAACCCGAGGGACGGAGACACCCTTGCAACCAACACCCCAGATGCCTGACTAAGGCAGCTAGAACCTTCCAATTCCATACCTGCGGAGAAGATCTCAAAACCATACCGCTACTTTGGGTACGGCCCCCATACAGTAACAGTCTATAATAGATAGGGCTACTATTAAGGTCCTTCTATCTCTATATTATGAATATTATCAGTACCCAACCGCTACTCCCTGACATCCTGAGGGGAAGCCCGGCCCCAGCAAAAACCCTAAAGAATAAAGGCAAACTTCTACAACCCACCCTGAGGAAAGGCCATTGGAAACATGCTTTGGGGATGTTACGATTTGGTATTCCGAAACTCCAAAAAACAACATTGCTAAACAGTTTTGGGCGCCAATCTTCATCCAAAACCTTTAACCATCATAACTCTAAAACCCTAAATCCTAAACCCAAAACCCTAAACCCTAAACCTTAAAACCCTATAACAACTCTGAACTCCAAGAAGCAACCTCCCGAGTAAACGACCCCCGTAAAATCTCATGAAGCCCTCCGGCATCCTAAATCCTACAGCCCCCTGAGGCTTCAGTTTCACCCACCCTCCTTAAACCCTGCAAGAGGAGCCTGGGGTTGCACGGACCCGATGGAAACCTTCAGATCAGCTGTTTGTGGGCTCAGGTGGGCCGGAAGCGTTCCCCATGGGCACATGTACCAGTATAGCGTATACTTTGGCAGTAAAGCATCTGTATAGGCACCCCTCCACAGGCCAAGTCTATACCAAATAAATGTTTTTTTTTGCAGGGCTTAGGATTCAGGGCTGGGAGCTAGAGGGGCTTTTGACCTCAGTTTGGGCTTCGGTGCTCGGGTGAGGGTTTGGACTTGCAGTCGGGTTCAGCTCTTGAGCTTGGTGTTCGGGTTCAGAGTTCAGGGCTCTTCTCTTGGGGCTAAAGCGGCTTGGCGTTCGGGGAAGGATTTGCAGGTTTCCTGCAAGGTTTTGGGGTGGAGAGTTTACAAGCCAGGAGAATTATAGGTGCTAGGACACCCAAGATTCTCGAAATCTTCTGGGAGCCTCAAGGACCCTTTGGTAACCAAGTATGGCATCCACCTTGTTTAAGACAACCCCCAAGCCACACATTGATAGCAAATCTGAGAGAGCGTGCCACCGTGGGAGTCCCACCCATCTGCGCAAAGCTGGCCTCGGCGGTGCTTCTGGGTAATCGGTGCCCGGGCAATCCGAGAGGACGCCCCAACTGAAAACCTCGAACTCGAACTGAACCACTGCGGCTATGTTCGTCAGTAATATATGCGGGGTCTTAAACTTAGGATCCAACCTTATGCCCTCTACCAGCGAGGCGGGTCTCTTTATAAAAGGTCTCAACTAAAGCCAGCCCGTCCAAGAAACATAAGCAAACATTGGAACCTCCTAACCCACAATCCCATTCGTCATGTGCGACACTAGCAAACTGCATCCTTAATAAATCCACACAGCAGACCATGCATAGTCGGCACTACTTGTAGCAATCCCTTCTCTCCACACCAAACTTCACTACTGACCAAAATAATCCCTCAAGCCGAATGACCAGACAGTCTTTCCCCAGGGCCGCAGCCAAGGGAGGGATCGCCACAGGATCTTCCCGTGAATCCTCGCTTTTCTAGGTGCTCAAGTGCTTCGGGACTTCAGGTGCCACAAACTCGTGGAGAGACAGGGAAAAAGAGTGTGGGAGAGCGCGGGGAGACGGAGAGATAGAGAGAGGTAGTGAGAGATAACTGAGATACAGTAGAACATACATACTACATGTGCGGGTTTCCGAAAGCCAGTGCTTGGACGGAATCTGAAGGCCTCTGGTCTAGAACGCGGATTGTCTTGTTGTCGACAGCTCACATATTTTGCAATCAACACTGCTAGACACCCCAGAAAACGCCAGACAACCCCTTAAGTGGATAATACAAGCCCTGTGCATCATCCCTATGTCCTGCAACAGCTCCACGGCTCCCACAGAGGACGGGGCGGCAGCGGCCCGCACTGCTGCGGCCGCGAGTTGCTCAGCATCCTCGGTATGCCGCGGCAGGGGAGGTCTGAGTTTTGGATTGTACTCTGCCGCTTTTGAAAAATGTCAAAAATACTAAGATCCTACCTAGTCTATTTTTAGAGCCCTTAATTACTCATGGTTTTTCTGATGCTCACACTCGGACTGCACCAGGCAAGGTCTGAAGACACAATGGGTTTGGGTTTGGGCTTGCTTTTTTAGGGCAACTTCGGATTCAAACTATGTGCGTTGCAAACTACATGACTTATGTAACCCCACACGTGCAGCTGCAACAAGTTCAGAGCATGCCTAACTTGGCTCTTATTTCTGGTAACTCTATGTCAATGTGGACCTCTGTGTGTCTGTCTGCATGCAGCCAACATGGTCCCACATCAAGCCATGATCTAGAACGTCTACACACGCTCATGTGATGGACAGAAACGACAAAGCCGACCTCGCAAGCAATCATGACAGAAGGGGGAGGCAGTGCTCACGATGACCAAGTAAGTAGTGATGAGCAAGATGATGACTACGACGGTCACGATGAGCAACAATGGTACATGCAGCTTCTGCCATGATGATGGTTTGCGCTGTCTCTCCTCTTGATACACTTCAGTACATGGGTCATGCAGCGATAGATTGAACGTACAGTAGCGCTATTCATGGGATACGCATACTCAGTTAGAGTGTCCCAGCTGCCGAGAATGCGAATGCTGCGATGGAAACCTAGCTGTCTCCAAGGTTTCCATGCTATTGTAACTTCGCTGCAGATCCTTAACGGGGACCTGTATTTTCCCTCCTACAACTGTTTTGGGTTTGGGGAATTGAATCATAGCGACATCTGGGGTTGTTGGTGCTTTTCACCCAGACTCCTGTAGCCGATCGTCAGCTGAAAGTCCTTTGTCTGTGTGTGTGTGTGTGTCTCTGTGTGTTTCCAACCAGCGAGGGTGCTTCTACTTCCTCTCTCCTGGGCTTGAACCACTCCCTTACTGCACAGACTCACTCCTAAATCCCCACATGCAGTCAGGCCGCGCTTAGCCCCTACATTGTCCCACGCTCTGACCTGAACCCTAAACTCCAGCGTCCCAACCCAGCCACCCTGACCTTCCTGAACCGCGTGCCAAGGCCGGGGCGGTCATGCTGCCGCCATCAGAACCTTGCACCATAATGCTGCCTGCGAGCACAAGAGGGACTCATGCAGGGGAAGTAGGAGGCTGGGGGAGTACATCATACTATGCTATTATGCTACTTTGTAAGAAATCCTGAGGATTCAAAGCAGAAAAAGTTGAGGCCATTATTACTATAGTACATGGAATCAAGACAGATCAGGATGTAAGAGTCTGGCGGTTCAGGAATCCCGACTACGCAGCCCCCTGGTTCTTCAAGTGCAGCGCGGTTGTAAACCATGATCCATCACGCCCACAAACCTAATGAAACCCTAAAGCCGTACACTAAGACAACCCTAAAACCCTAAAACAAGCCCAAACCCTGACCTCAAACCCCACGCCCCAGCAAGCCTGCCCCCCTTAACCCTCATGCCTTCATACGCAGCTCCAGGCCCTGATCCCCACATGGCCGCAACCCTAAGCGCTAAGCCCCAAAGCCTGTACATTTTCAACAAATGAACAAAATAAAACCTTTAAAGACAAAGGCTATCTGGGGCTTAACTATTAGTCTGCTAAAGCCAGGGCTGTCTGGGGCTTTTATGTGTGGTATGTGCAGGGCTTGTATAGGTTCCTCATAGTCTTAGCGATCAACCCAGGCCCCCCTAAACCCGAGATTAATTGCAATCCTCAGCCTCTTGGTCTTGGGCCTTACATCTTTAACTCCGTCTCACCAACACCCTACACCCTGAGTCTTACGCCTTCAATCTACACCCTCTAACCTCAACTCCGAGCCCCGACCCCCAAGCCTAGCATATAAGTTTCTACGATGTTTACAAACACAACGCAAAAATCAGCAACACACTCTTCTACTTCTACTTCTACTTCTACTTCTACTTCTACTTCTACTTGTTAAGGCGATTGAAAGTACCAACATGCCATCAAACCTTCACCCCCAAGAAGGACTCAAAGAATGGACCGATGCCTTCGAGCGACCCGGTGGGTGAAACAGTTGCCCCACGGGCCGCTGCCTTCAAGCAGGGTTTCATAGGCTAGGATACCCAGTAACCTAAGAATAAAAAGGCCTCTCTTTTTGGTATTGGGCAACTTTATAAGGAACCTAGGACTACAAAAAGGGAATAAGGATACTACTGGGCATCCTAGTGGGCTTTCGGGTTTTTGGTTTCGGCGCTCGCACCCGGATAATCCAGGCGAGGCATGTGGTTGGGAGTCTGATGAGTGAAACTTCACTAGCGGGGAATAATCGAAGTATAAAGGGTTTATGCTCTCGGGTTTAGGGCTCTTGACGGCTAAGGCATCTACGGGTTTCGCAGTCTGCTAGCAAGGCTCCGGGACCTCGGGCTCTGGGCTTTACATGTTTGAGTAGAAGCTCACCAGGTCTGGGGGAGGCATCTGCCAGAATATGGGTTTGGGTCGGTTTTGCTTTGCCTCCTGCATGGCTGTAGGCGTCGAAGACTTCTCGCAGGGGTTTCAGGTCTACGTGTTTGGGATCCACGTAGGTCTCGAGGTCGTGGGTGTAGAGGCTTGGGGTGTCAAAAGGTCCCGGGCTTACGGTTTTGGGTGCACTTCTACAGGGGTTTGATGGGGTTCCTTTTGGATCTCAAAAATCAACTGCTTTCGGGCTAAGACTGTCAGACATGGTTCGACCATAATTTTGTTGCCAAAAGACTTCGACCTCGACATTCAAAAGGTTCAGAGGCCTCAGCTCAGAAGTCAAAAGGGGCTGAGGCCTTCGGCTTGCGAGGCGCAGGACTCATTCCGCACACTCAGGTGCAATGGGAGCTTTACCACAAGGGACCACCGAGCCCCAAAGAGAAAAACTCCGAAAAATGGGAGTGTCAGACAATCTGCCCGGATAAAGACCTGAAGCGACAAGATGCTTGTTGCAAAGACGTTAAAGCGCAATCCAGAACCCCGGGAACCCCTTCGATACCCTTGTAACAATCTTCTCCGCCCTATAAGGTGCTTCTGAAACTATCCCTACACCAGCACCCCAAAAGAGAGAGAGTCGCGCGCATGAAAAGCAAAACATGATGGCCTACTCGCGCACACCAGAGCCCTGAACCCCGGAGGCTGAGCCTCAGCACCTCTCCCAAACTCTGGTACAAGGCGTAACGCAGTGCATTGAAGCGAAAAGGGTACGTGGGTGGCTGTCAGAATTATGGTCCCTTTTGGGGTCCCTATTATAATACGGCACCTAATATTTAGGGTACCCAAAAAAGGCCGCTAATTTTGATAACTACCCACGTGGCTGGGGGGTGCAGCAAAGGCTGCAAAGCCCTTAACTTCTCGCAAGCATCTGCTGGAACCTCACTCATGGCCGAGCCAGGAAAGGTAACTGTCTCAGCATGGTAGAACTACACAAGCCCCACCAGGTCAAAGCTTGACAACACGGCTCTACAGTTCGGAACTTGCACCCGCAACTGGCCAAATGTGCAGAAACACCCGCAGCCTCGAGGGCATTGGCAAGCTCTTGCTGGACAAGGCCCTGGCAACCGTAACTGCCGTGACTATAGTACACCAATGGAACGGGGCTTCGAGTGATATATCCGGGCTGAAATCGAGCTTGTTGGTTGTCTGGCTTCCGAGGTTTCGGGAATCGGTCCGTTCCCCATATCCTATGCAGGGCTGTTAGCAGGGAATGAGTCTCTGTCGGCACTTGAATCTTACACCCTTGCAAAAACCGAAAAAACCTCGGCCCTCAAGGAAGAGCCCTCACGCTTTGATCAACCCTGAGATCCCTTTCAGTCTGAAACTTTCGAAGCTGACTTGGGACAGTGGAATCTGGTAAATTGCCTCTGCCGCGCCGTCAGTGACGGGTCCAGTAGTGAGGCTGGCTGCTTGATCGGCCTGCAGAAACGAAAGTTTCTTATTTCTTATGGTTTTTGGGTGAAGCTACGTCGCTACGTGTTCGGCATCACACTTGGATGCTGGAGGCAAGTCATCTTCGCGACGGTCTGACTGGAGTGCCTCTGCAGGGCCTCATAAAGGCCCTCCCAAGATGCACCATCACATCGCCGTGGCCTTCCCGGCGACATCCGTGAGCAGCTGCCGGGCGATCGAGTCCAGAGCTCCCTGCGAGGCCAGAGACTCCCACAATGTATGGGCCCAAAACCCAGGGAAATAAAGGTTAAAACTTTCAGAATCGACTAATTTGTAAGAACCCCCAAAGTTGAAGAGTTGAGTTTACAGCCAATACGTGAGAGTTAGGAAGTTAAGAGTTAGAGTAGGGCTTGGGGCATAATAGCACACTCAAAGTCATAATAAGGAAATCTCGGGAATAGTGTTGCTAGCTTATAGTGTCCGTCTCCCTTGAAGGTCCCCCATCAAGAACTTGGGGTCCTCGTGCAGTCTTTTAAGAGCCTTGACTCTACCCAAAGCCAAAAGCCTGCTTTAGGCACTAAAGGCCCTAATACTCGGGCTTGCCCTTAAGATTTATGGCGTCTGTGTTCAATGCCACTTTGAAGGAAGTTCCGCGGGGGCATTGACTTAAAGCACGGGTCATTGGTTAACCGGGGGCGGGGCTGAAGTCTTCAGTAGTTCGTTCGCCACCTATCTAAGGGCTGCGAAACAACAGTTGTACGGATACTTGCAAACTTGCAAGCCAACTACAAGACCGCTCCGAGTACGTGATTTGTTTGGACTGATGAAAGTACCGATTACATGTTCACTCCACATCAAGAACGGCCAAAGCAACCTAACCCAACCCGCATGGCTTCTAAAGCTTCAGATGCATGTACACAGAGCACGGCACTCGAACAAAATCCGACTTGCAATGCAAGTTGCAGATGCCGAGCGATTCTACATGATGATTTGCTTGCATGCTCTTGGAGAATGATAGCCTTATTGACCCACAAACTTGGTCATGAACACTTCAAACATTTTTCGGGTCCAACAACTCAGAGAAGCCTCTGTGACCTCGGCGCCCAAGGAACAGGAGCCTGGCTGTCAGTCAAAGACTTTATGGCTGAGGTTGGGGTTCTCTTTTCGGGCTCGGGATCTACATTGCTGGGTTAGTCCAGCTGAAGCCGAAAACGGTGCAAGGTGAAGGTCGCCCGTTTCTGGAAGTGGAGGTTCCAAGCTCATGACACTTCACACGCACACCCGAATTCGTCAAACTTTTTTCGAGTTGAGGCTCTAGTTCTAAAAGGCTCTAAGGACATGTTGGGGGTACCGCACTCTTAAGGACGCCCAAATCGCTTTGGGATTCAGCTGAGCTTAGAGCATATGGCGTCGCCATTAAGACTTACTGCATGGCTCGATTTTAAGGGCGCAGGGATGAACTATCTTGGACTTTCTGTGTTTAGTTCAGGGCTGCAGAGACACCCGCGCCCCCGCCCACCCATTCACGCACGCGCATCCACACCTCCATCGTCGAACGGGGTGACAAGCGAAGCCACATCTGTTGGGGCACGCTGTTGTCCTTGAAGCTTCCGATTTCTGTGAGCAGTTTAAACATCAGGTTTTGATTATAGCGAATTAGCAAGCTTGTTTTGCCTCATGTCTTGCAACCCACTGGGAGAGGGAGTGCTTCTTGATGACTTTACCACGAGTTGTCATCTCGATCATCGCAAGTATCCTTAACCCCATACCGGCAACCGCTAAACCTTTATGCCCAGCCAAGCAAACCCTTTTGCAACTGGCCTGCTGCGACTCCGCCAGATGAAAACGCTAAAGCACTGAACGGCCCTAAGACCATACTCCGCATTACTCAAAATAGCAATAGTTATAGTAATAGTAATAGTAATAAAGATAATATTAGAAATAATGAGAGCCTCAAAGCAGTCAAGGACCACAAAGCCACTAAAGGCTTACTCCTCGGTTCCAAATGCCTTAAACTCTCACACCACCTGAGGCTCCGAACCGGTGGCAGGTTGGGAGGCCTTGGAAACAGTTCAAGCTTCAGGGAAGTATGTTTGTGTCTTCGTGTGCTTGTCTGCTCGTTTCTGTTGTGCGTTGTTTGTGGTGGCTTGTGCTCGCTTGCTTGCTTGTTAGTTTATTTGTTTGCTTTGTCATGAACTGTCATGTGCAGCTGCTTTCTCTGAACTGTCGCTTCTCAGTTTCTTATCTAAGCCCTGATATGCGGAACGCTTAAGTTGAGGTCGCTGACGCCTTGAAGCTCCTCAGCCCTGTAAACGAAAACTATCTGCCTTTAGACCCCCCCTGAAACCTCTAGACCCAAACATTTGACCCCAACAGCCGCAAAGCCAAAAGCCCCTTAGACCCAACCAAAAGCTGAACAAGAGGCACTCATATGGCCCGGGCTGGTTGGATGCCCTCTGCTGTAGCTGCCCGTTCCCGCGCAGACTCCACTGAGACCTGGGGGCGAGAGTTGTCGAAGCTGCTCAAGGCGTAGGGCGACTGGGTTCCGATGAAGTTACTTACCTTTGGTCAGTAGGGAATGGAAGAATGGTACTACTAGTAGTTATAATTGTACGCCATCCCTCCATTCCCTACTAACCAAAGGCAAGGTGAAGGCCGCCCCTCGCAGCTCCACGGCTTCCGCCGCTCAGAGGCTGTTAGTCCTGACGACAGGGTGCCCCGGCCACGGTCGGCGTAGCTCCAATCCCTGCGAAACTGGCCTGGGAAAAGCAAGGGCAAGTGAACTGCACAGCTGGCTTTTCTTGCAGTTTCCAGACCCCCCAAACTCTCTATGAAAGGGAGACTCTGTGAGACCATGCTGGCAAGCTAAAACGTCGCCTACAGTCAGAGTGTACAGGGATACAGGATTTAGGGCTCCACATATCTGATACGATCGGGTTAGAGAACAACAGATCCTACAGCCGTGTCCTGTCGAAATCCTTCAACTTCCATATGAACACTAACTCTAATCTCTAATTTCAAGACATCTTTCTCAGACGCTGGACGAAAGATGGGATGGCCACCGCATCGTCCTGGCAGCGTGTGCGGAATTTCTACCCCTCGTCGCCAGTTCAGAACGCATGGTCTCATAACTACGATCCTGTCATCAGTGTTCAGCTTTCTGAGTCTTCATGCCTATCGTCCTCGCGACTGTATTTAAGTAACTACCACGACAGTGTGTGTCATGAATGCGGCACAAGGATCTCGAATCGGTACCACAAACCTTGGCAGAGCCAACCCACTTGAACCCCGAACCCTCCCAGATCCCTTCGATTTAGGGTTCATAGTGCAAGCCCTGCCTGTGAGACGTCGGCTGCAGCCGCTGTAGCTGTGGAGGGTGCCGCCGCAGCCGCAACAGCTGCTGCTGCAAGCTGCTGCGCATCCTTGTTGGCAAAATTAGCGCAGAATGGCAGCGATTGAGTTCTACCAAGGCTTTGACGTTAAACCACACTTTGGAGATTCGCTGCTAATTGCGGCACATAAGACGGCAACTTTATCATTTCCTATTGCAAACACAGAAGATAGGTGCAGAGCTGGAGGGTAAGGATCAAGGGGTTCGCAAATCCAAACTTAGGATCCTCCTGCTCTTAAGTCAGGATTGAATGTTCGGGTAAAACGAATGAGTAGGGTTTGAGTGTCCGAGGGGCTTCCGGTCTGGGCTAATAAATCTCAGGGCACGGAGCTGTCGATTCTAGACCGCACGACAGATTGAGATGACTCTCAGAATCGAAGTAGGGTGGACATCTGCTCTGAGCCACCGACCGTCAGACCGCCCTCCGATGCATGACCGACGCTGCCTGAAAGTGGGTTCATCTAACATAACATCTGTAGATGCATATGTCACTCGGAGATATATGTGTGGTTGTCAAAATTAGGGTCCCTTCTTGGGTCCCTATTTTAATACGGCACCTAATATTTAGGGTTCCCAAGAAGGGACCATAGTTTTGACAACCACCCATATGGTGTCGAATAAGAAGACACCGGGACCCTGTATGAGGAAAACGAAACCTCCCGAGTTAAACGCAATGCCCCAGATCCTGGACACTGAAGAGCTATAATTTCTAGCAAGCCGTTCAATGTCGGGGCCTCAACAATTAGAATAGGGTTTTGGGGGTTCCTTATTATAATTACAATATAACATTTACCCCAAACCCCTATTCCATTTGTTATAGCCCCGACATTTGACTCGAAGACTTCCTATGATTATGACCTCGAGACTCCAAGCCCCAAGCAACCGAAAGCTCCTCAGCCCAAGACCCACATCACCTACCCCTCGAAGCAAGGCCTGCTCCGCGAAACCCTGACCCAGTCTCCCGTTTTGCCCATATTCCGCAAGCTCATACATATACGTTATCTGTATATAAGAAACACATACGGGTTCTAATCCTCCTGCAGTGTTCTAGACTACTGTATCAAGCTTTGCATTACATTCTCAAATGGTAGGATATTCGATTATAGTGTATTGTATTCTGTTATATTCTGTTGTATTATATCATGTTGCATTGTATGCCATAGTCTCACCAATTCCGCCTTCGATCGAGCCGGTCGGCGAGATGTCTACACCTTCAGCCGCCGCCTGTCGATAGAAAAGGGATTGGGGTTATTTTTTCCTGGTCTACAGGATGAGCTAAAGTTCTCTTGCCTTACCTTACTCAAACTAGGGTTTGGGGTTTTGGGTTTGCAAGACGGGCTTTGATAAGCACATAGAGCAGGGTTCTGGGTTGTATCACAGCCTGCGTGTATAGGAGCTATATGACTATATCTATCTACTTCTAACCATTCTGGTTCTAAGCCTTCTTTCGCAGCTGAGACTCCTTCATGCCATGCAAGTAGACTGCTTAGCAGGCCGGACCCGAGCTTTTTTCTAAACCCAGTTCCTTTGAATCCTGCTCCCCTCAACATGACGTGCTCCCCATTTCCCTAAACGCTTGAGTTCCGCCACCACATTCGGTAAAGCAAGCGGGCCTATGCTTCGCTGGTCCCAAAGCCATGCTTCAGCAACTAACATCGGCATCTTTGACACCACGACCTAGAAAGACCCGTCCGAGGAATCTATCTCGACCATATTTTGATGGAACTTGTTGGCTTCGGCGCTGCTCTTGAATCGGCGAATGTCGGGATCTCCCCTTGTTTTTAAATATGAACGTAGCCAAGACGCAGATACTAACCTGGGTTCCGGGCTCCAGCCTCATATATCTTAAAACGAAGACCCAAGGTTTCTGCTCAGTCTCAAGTCCAGCCCCCAATGGCCCTGCCGTAACCATTGCCACATTATTGTAATCAAAGCATTGGACTCAAAGGTCTGAGCATGCGAGCGCGTACAATCCGTGCCAAAACTAGAAAGCGAACCCTCGTGTTATGCTGCGAAAAATAAGAAACAAAGGACGCCAGCGACAGTTCTGCCTGAACTGCATTGTCCACGCCCTGCTGCACGAGGCCCTAGCAGTGACGCTTTCGACTTCTAGCGTGCTTGGTGCCAGTTGGTAAACGGCGGGTCGAAGGATTTTTACAGTGAAGGCTCTGAACCCAAAGCCGTAAGATGTCGGGCTTCGATTTCAGGGCTTTGGATTAGGCGTCCATGGCTTCGAGAAAGTCTAAAGGGCTTGCTTGGCTCGGTTAGGGAGCTGCTAGGCTCCTAGACTGCGTTGGGCTGAAAGGGTCATCCAACTTTCAGGCTTTCAGGCTCGAGATGTGGAAAGTGGGCCCTTGCAACCTGTCTAGAATTCCTCGGCAAGGATGGACCGGGAATAAGGCTTGGCCGTAACTAGTTCATTGTTGGGATAGGATTAAAAGTTGTACATCTTTATTCCTTATTGGGTTTAAGTACCCATAAAAAACTCAATATGATCCCCAACAATGACAAAGGCAAAGCTTAGGCTCATTGTTTTGACTCGGAGGCTTCTGCTTCGGGACGTTGCAAGCACAACACATTATCATTCCACCCTTCAGGATGAGCCGATTCAGGCGATTGAGAACCAAAGGCCTCCTAAAGGGAACTCCAGAAAGTTGGAATATGGTTTCAGGGTAGGATCCCCTATAATTTACCTTAAAGGGGTTACGATAATGATATTCCAACTTTCTGGCTTCTACTGTAGTGCTACTTGTAGGATAGGATCCTCCGCATAAGTACACCTTCCGACACCCGACTTAAATCACGAAGAGACTTAACAACGGTCAAACATCGTGAGTCAGAAGTTCTTTAAACAACAACAGCCACCCACAGGTTTAGGGTGCTGGCTTCTAGGCTGTTGGGTTTCGACTCTCACAACTCGCGCACGACAGGTGAGGCGAGCTCAGACTGAAGCTGAGACCTATACTTAAATCTTAACACCCTGAATCTGAACCATTACAGCCCCAAACCCTAATCCCTAAAGCTCCTCGTCTTACATCCAGAAGCTAGCTCAAGACCCGATACCCTAGATCTTAGCGACCTTGTCGTCCCCAGCCTTCTGAGTGGCGTCGCTGAGGAGCTGCTGGGCCACTGACTCCAAGGCGGCCTACAACACTGCAGGATTTAGAAGTTTTATAGGGTTTAGGGTTTAGGGAGCTTTGGGTTCTGACGCTCACACTCGGCAATGCCAGGTTTTGGGTTTAGGGCTTTCTGGGTTTCGGGTGGTTGTGGTAAACCTTTTTGCGACACTTTGACTCGTACGTGGCCTTCAGGGCTTGGGAGGCTGACACGGCCAAGATGTTCATGTGCGCGGATGTTGCTTCGGACTTTACGGAAAACTCAGCAGTCCTTGGAGGGCGGCTCCGAGGTTTCAGATGGTCTCGCGACTCGCAACAGGCCGGCAAGGCTGGTGGTTGCGGTGGGAGCTGATTTTTTTTTGTGGAATCTTGCTAGCTTAAAGACACCAGCGACTCCATGTGAAAGGCAACATCGATTGGCTCCATGCTGTTCCGGACGCAAACGGGATGGCAGTAAAGAGCGGCACAACAACGTTGGCACAGGATCTGCATAAGCATGATTACACACAAACATGTCAAACAAGGAGCAAAAAGTCAAACAAGCAAAGATACGTAGACGTGCACACGATGCGTACATACATACAGACCTAAATACATACATACGTACATACATGCATACATACATACATGCATACATACATACATACACACATATACACATATACACATGCATACATACACACACACATACATACATACTAGACACATACATACCTACTTGCGTACATGCGTATATACGTACATGCGTACAGACCGGCAAACAGACAGACAAACAGGACGGACAGAAAGACGGACCGACGGACAGACGGAAAAAGATACAAAGAGACAGAGACAGACAGAGGCAGAGAGGCAGAGAGGCAGGCAAACGGATACCTCACTAGACACATCAATATTCTGTCCATCCACGCATACATGCATGCATAACAAACGTAGCATGCATATCTTACATACATGCATGCATACATCAATGCATAAACACATGGCATCACAACACATAACGCAACATCAAACAAAGCACCGCCAGCCTCGGTCACTTCTGCGCCCAAGGAGCAGGAGACTGGCAAAGGAAACGCACAAGAAACACGGGCCTTAATAACTTAAACAGGGTGCTTGATGATCAGAAGAGGGGTTTAGGGCATGTTAGGAACAATAATGGAAATCACTCAGGCTGCTATCCTAACCCGTTGGTCGTCTCGGGCTGATGTGCAGGGCCTGTGGGTGTAGGGCTTCAGCGTATAAGGGCTTCGGGCTTCTAGGGCGGCTAGGGAAACTGGGCTTTCGTTCTTTCGGGGTTGCAGATTCGATACTGTCTTGCGACGACAGGTGGGGACTCAACCGAAGGACTTCAGGTACGGTTCCGGCTCAAATTGCAAAATTGACACCTGTTGACATGGCTAATGCTCGTCACTCTGCGAGTTCACACAATTTGGCGATCTGTTGCATGAAGCTGAAGTGGGTGTCTACAGCATGGACTGCAAGCCTCTAACAGAAGCTGATTCGTCGTCCAGGCAGTGAAGGACGAAAGGTTGAGCTTGAATTAGGGTGTATACACTCTCGCAACTCGGACTCGCCAGATGATACCCAAAACTACGGCTAAGTCAGGAAAGAGCCGCCCACGCGTCCAGGGAAATGTTCTAGGACTACGTCATACAGAGCTTTGACTGTAACAGGTATACAAGGGTTTGGGATTTGCAATCGTATTGCTCCGCGCAGCCTTTCGGCTGGGCGCTCAAGCACCCAAAAACATGTAAGTTTGAACTCCAAAAGACAGCCACTACACCCAGCAAGCCCTGAACTGAACTGAACCCGCAAAACGCCCCACCTGCGTCGTCGCGAGGCGTTATCAGTGATGGAACGTTCGAGGGAAGGCGCTCTTGCCCGTAGTGGACGGCTCCGTGGCCCGATCCGACTGCAGCAGAATGACATCCAGAAGCACTTATGAGTTCATATGAGTCGGGATGCAAAGCCTGCAATGGCTCTCCGTTACTGAAAAAAGCCTTTTGCTACATGGGGCTTACTACCATGGCTTAAGGCTTAAGGCCTATTCGTTGACCATGAGACCATGGGTTACGACAGCCATTTACTCCAAAAGTACTAACATACGTGACGAGTGTCGCAAAACCTACACCTCATCGATGAACCCAAGAAAACCTGCAGGTCTCTGATTAACTCACTTGCATATGTTCTTTGTTCCTTTGAAATCCAAACGGTTGGTTTTCCATTCGCTGAACCAGGTCAGGTGTCACAAATGAAAACAGAGATCATCAGAACTTACCTACACCATTTCCTTCCGCTTGAACCTTGATCCACAGTGGTCTCGGAAGCCTACTTGTCCGGTATCATGGGGATCATGTAGGGACTACACTAACCAAAAAAACTTAAAGGTTACCTACTCTACTACTAAGGAAGCCCATATGGGAATTTCCGAAAATAGGGGACCCTAATATAGTACCCTAAATAGTAGGATCCTTATTATAAGGAGCCCCCAAAATAGGGTAGCCCCAATTTTCGGAAACTCCCATTTGGGCTCTGCCTTATAGTCTTTTCCTTATAAGAAGGATCCCACTAAAATAATATGGCACCTATTATTTAGGCTACCCAACAAGGGGCCATAATGTTGAACCACCCATATCGGAGCTCAGGCTGGGAGAGCGGCTTTTGAAGGCCTCACTGGGCACCCGAGGCTCAGACGTGCAGGCAGAGGCGAAGGCTCTGCGGCCTTGTGCAAGCTATCCAAGGGTAAAGGGAGGGACCCTTAATAAGGACCCCTAGGTATATACCCTTAATATAGCCATAATATACCCATGATATAGCCATTATAGGGTAGGGTCCCCATTAAGGCTCCTTTTCCCCTTTGAAGCTAAGACACCGCGGTTGTGCGAAATCCATATGGGTAGTTGGTTGGGTACCCTAAATATTAGGTGCCGTATTCGAATGAGGACCGAAACAGGGACCGTCAGTTTGACAACCACCCATATGCGATGACTACTGATACTAATTCCGCTGCCGCTGCTGGAAAAATGTCGCTTCTGCCACTGAAGCAGCTACCGCTGCACCTGGCTGCTACTACCTGACAGACGGAGACCCACATAGCAACAGAGACAAAGCATTGGACTCATTAGACTTTGGATCTCAAGGTCCCCTTTCGTCCTCTCGGACTCTTGGAGTCAGAACAATAAAGCTCTCCAGGTTGCGGGCTTCTGATGTGATCTGAGTTGAGTAAGTATTATGACTTTCTGAGGTCGCTGCTTGGGATGCGGGCGGCTGCCTGGTGCGGTCCATGAGTCGGATGATAAGTTTGCTTTCGATGGATCCGGGTGCCCGGAAGATATAGTATAGGGCTTTGGGTGCTGTCTTTAAAGCTTGTGTGTCGCAGGGAAGTTAAATGTGTAGCTTTAAAGGAATGAAGCCTTAAGATCGCAGTTCTTGAGTTTTGGCTTTACCTGTATTTGGGAGTTTCCGAAAATAGGGGACCCTAATAGGGTACCCCCTAAATCATAGGATCCCCATTATAAGGACCCCAAAGTAGACTACCCCTAATTCTCGGAAACTCCCACATGATGGCATCTAGGATGCTAGGTGGAAGAGCTTGGGGTTCAATGCGTTCAAAGCTTTTACGGGAGCCCTTGTGCTTTGTAGGAGAGACATTGCATACTCTGGGCCCTTGCTCAGGAATTCAGCTTACGTATTAAGCTACCACAATAGAGATCCATAACAAAATAATATGGCTTCTTTGCTATAATAGCTTGGACTGAAACCCTTGACAAGAACCCTAGGTGGGCTTTGTGCCTCGTTTCCGTTCCGCCTTTGAAACTTGCAGGGGTCCTGACACGGCGGGTGGGCTCTAGGACGAAACTGTCCTGACAACACAAACGCCCCACACATGAAACCACAAGGATGACAATAACATAACTTAAACGTATAACTATTCTATTGGGCGGGATGTTCTTAAAAGCATAATAAAAAGACAACTATATCGGAACGATGAGGATGGCATTGTTCCGTCTCCGGCCCTTCTATCTATTTGTATACGTATAAGTGCATTCTGTGCAAAACATACGTAAAGGGGTGTGTGTGTGCCCGTAAGAGTGTGTATAGTATATGTATATACACGTACCTCAGCGCCTCACACATCTAGGCCTAGCCTGTTGTTCAGACTTGCTTCCGGAAAACTGAATCATCAGCCCTGAACTCAAAGTTTAAGCCCGAGCCCCAAAACCCCAAACCCGACCCGAACCCTGAACATAAAAAACCCTGAACCCCCGAAGCCAACCCCAAACCCGAAAAGCTGGAACCTAGACCCTTTTAAAACGCGATCAACAACCGACAATGCACTCATGAAACCACTATCCGCAAAGACCCTTCAAGAAACCCTTGCACACCCAAAGCCTCTTCCCTCAGAGACCCGAAACCCCACAACAACAACAACAACAACAACAACAACAACAACAACAACAACACCTCGTGAAACTGAGCTTCCCACGCGGCTTGCGGAGGCCTGGGGGGCTTCGCTGGCGACTTCGCTGCCCTGAGTCATGGAGTCCAGAATATAGCTAAGGGTGCAGGTGCCGAAACAACAATACATGCTCTTGCAGAAAACACTACGTTCTTCCACATGCCGAAGTAATTATAAGATACTTCGGGCCCTTATCGTCGTGGTATAGGTGCCATACTTTAACCTGTAGCTGGTGGCTTCGCGAAGCTGCTGCACTCATTACAACCGTTTTCGACATTCTAGCTCATACAAGGGTCTAACATATTTCAAGAAGGTTTTGGGGCATGTTGCAGCATAACCCACATAGGGACTGCTGCAAGGGCAAACTCTTGGCAGCTATCCCGATCCCTAAGCCGAGAGATGTCCGGGAGCAATATGTGTAGAAGGCCTGGAGAAGAAGAGTTTTTCCTCTTGCAATGGTTCGCTGAGAATGAAATTAAGCTGCCGGAACTGTCATAGCTATATAGGGACAGATACTATGGTTCAGGCCTTGATTTCCCTGACATGCTGGAATCTGAAGAGACCCCTGGTTCTTCTCCTCCCAAATCAACGTGAAAGGCTCCAAACCAAGCGCCCCAAGTAAGGACTAGAGGCTTCCACAGGGACGACTGGAAAGGGGTCTAGGTTCTTCTTGCCGGATAGAGAGGGTTTTAGTTGTGCAGGAGCTTGGACGTTTAGGATAGTGTAGACAAAACAGAGGGCGGGGTTAAGGCGGTCTCGACTCTCGCCCTCGGAGGGAACAGCCCCGCATCCCCTGCCATAAACACATGAAGCGCAGTGAGGGGTTGTTAGGTCATTCAAAAGCCCAGGACCCTCTTGTCTTCAGGGTCTCTACTCGGATGCCCAAACTTCGTTGACGGAAGGGTCCCTCAATCCCTCCCAACCGTTGAACCGTCTTCGTTTAGGACCGCGGCGTCTCTTTCTTCGGCGCAGGGGGCGCCTTGGCCTCGGGACAAGCACTTTGAGCTGCTTCGCGGTTTTCGGATTCTCCCCGGGCTTCGTGCGGCCTGGAGCTGGGGCTGGGTGTTTTTCTAAATACGTCTAGGCTAGGGCGAGGCTGCCTTGACATATCCGTTCAGGCATGCAGGGTTCCTGCAGAGTGTCGCGACCCCAAGCCTTCTCTTTGCATCCTAGACCTTCAATGCAGAAGCCCAGAAGGCCGAGGGTTGCACTTTCAGCCCCAAACCTTTTTGCACCAGGCTTCCCACTTCGCCCGGCCAAATCCCAAAGCGCTGGGCTCCATGCTCTAAGACTCTCTGCTTGGTCGTAGAATTTACCAGTCCGGTAATCTCGGGGATTGAAGCTTAGCCTTGCGCTTCATTATTAGCACGCCAAACAAGTATGAAGTGACCCATTGATGTCCTATGACCTACGACACGACGCACATCAAAGAACCGTGAGCTGCAATCCGAAAGCACCAAGCCGTTTTATGCCAGAATAGATCTCCAAGCAGTGCACCATGTACACCCCCAAAACCCACCCGGACGAGCACGACGACTATGATGACCACGACCACCACAGGACCAGCAGAACCAAGACAAGACCACCATGAACAGGACTACAGGCAGCAGCCTCATAGTGTGGCCCTGCTAGGAGCCGGCACGAGGGCACCACACCCAACGGTGAGATTCAGAGGACCACGCGGACAAGCACGAGAGGCCGAATAGCGTGCCCTGCCAAGCCTTTGAACAATTTCGAGCACTGTAAACTTCAGTCCAATGTATCGCGTGTCCATGAGTACGAGGCCTGAGTGGGACGTTGGAAATCCGGGGACTTTTGTCCAGCACGTCACAGCATGAGCCGCAGAACCGCCATGCGTGCCTCCGTGGCAAGAACGCTGTACTAGAGGGGCCTAAATAATTACCAATACTATTTTGGTGGTTCCTTATTCTAACTATATAGTATAACGAGCCCGAAAAACCATATTCAAATTTTTAAGGCCCCTACATTACCAACACTGACGTCAGAGCCAAACTCCAAAAGCCCTCTGTACATCTGGGGGTCGTCTTTTGCGGCTCTGGGTCGCCTGCCTCGGCCTGGAGCGTTGGCGCGGGCACTGCCGACCTCATGGGGGAAGTCACTCAATAGAAAGCAGTACGTTAGAGGTGTGGCTTTAACATTTGAGGGTTCGGGGCGTATGTACGCTTTATAGGGGAGGGCCAGGGACTGCAAGTACAGCATTCCCGGTCACCCTAAACTCGAACTTCTTTCAAGGTTGGAGTACCTACAACCTTGGGTACCGATGACCTACTCGCAAAGTTCCTGCGCGCCTTCAAGCAAGTTCAAGCGTCAGGATATACTGGAGCTTTCATGTGTGGCCTTCCTTAATGGCTCTGAAGTTGTTGTGACGTGTGTGTTAGTGGGAAAGAAGGGCATGACGATCCCTAACTGCAGTTTTTTGGTGTAGGGCTTTGTAACGAATCATGGTGCATCGGCTAGAAGCACACTTCCCGCCTTGAAGTCTTCACCCCTTGGCCCTTCGTAGCCCGCCCTGTGCGAAGACATGAAGGTAAAAAACCTTTCGCCATATTCGCCACATCCCCTTACACACAACCCTAAACCCCCAACTCTGGGGGTTTCCGAAAGTCCAAAAATAGGGGGGTACCTTATTTGGGGGTCCTTATAATAAGGATCCTACTATTAAGGGTACTATATTAGGGTCCCCTATTTTCGGAAACTCCAAACTCTGAACCCTGGCCCTGAAAGCCCTTCAAAAGGCGTTCCAAGCCGAATCCACTGAGCGAAGGACACCGGAGAGGCAGATGCTACCTGAGTCTCTTCGGGCTATTTCGGGCTTGGGCTTAGGGCGCAAAGATGAGGAGTTTGAACCTGGAGGGAGGGTAGGATACCGGGTTCGGGCTTTGCTCCTTTGCAAATGCGTACAACCGTAGAGGAAACCGAACAATTGTATCAAAGCGGGGCGTGGGAGAACGAAGTCAAATGTTAGGGGTCGCTTGACTCTAGGGTTTATGATTCGGGCTGGGGGTTGCATCACATTCGTCAAGGATCTGGAGGGAACCAAGAGGTACCTGCAGTGCCTCATGAACGGTTGTACGTGGTGGGGCTGCACGACATGAAATTTGGGTCATGAGCCCTGCTACGGTGATAAACCCATAAAGCAGTAGTTTCCCAAAACTAAACTTCGGAAATCCCACTGCCTGAAATATACATCATCAACTACTTACTACGTCTAGGACCACTTCTGCGACCACTGGCTGGTTCTACTACTGCTGTTGCCTGCTGTTGCTGCGGCCACCACTGGGAAATGTGGAATCAACAAACAGAAGCTAACAAACACTAGCATGGCGGGAGTCCAAACCAATAAACGTCCTAAGCAACGCTCAAACCGAAAGCCCAGGCTGTCAATGAGAACCTGCGAGTGCTTTGAGCCTGTGGCATCTTGCAAGAAGACGCGGTCCAGCATGTCGGCAGCCACCTCTGGGTTGGCGGAATCGCAGGACAGGCTTTCATGATTCTGCTTGGTCGGACATTTCGGGAATTGGCTTCTTGCTTATGCCTGCCACGCTGACTTCCCGACTAGCTGAAACTTAGCTCTCGCTGGGCGACGCAGCCCAGCTTTGTTCTCCTTGGGAGGGGAGGACACCTCCGGCAGTATAGCCGACAATTACACTTGTTCGGCCGCCATTACGCGTGCGACACAGTTCGTCGAACTGTGGGCAGGTCTATTTGCACACTAACTTTCCCATGAACTGGTGCTTCTCGAACAGAAGTGCTAGCTCGCATGGGGGGCTACCGGGCTTTTGCAGGGCAGAACTGCTTCACCATTCTGAGGAACGGGCTATACGACGTTGGGGTGAGCCCTGCGGCTCTGGACGCCTAAACGCGCTAAAGCCCTCAGAAAGCAAACAGAAATCTAAATCCGCAAGGCGCCAAAGCTTAAAACCCCCCCCCGACCCGAAGTGCGAGATTCCCAAACCCGAAAAGCCCTGAGGGCCAAACCCTTACAAAGCTTTCGTTCCTCGGAGAACTGATGACTTATCTTGAAACCTCCGCCCGGCATGTCGACACCCCAAACCCAAACCACGGTTGTGGAGGAAGGTTTAAGGTACTTGAAGAAACGGATCTTTGAGAAGACGGCCTGAATGTCACGACATCGGAGCAGGAGGCGTCAAGAGCTCTAGATACCATAGCGATCTGAATGACTAGTCCTCAGACAGGCACAACACCAACGTAGCGACGATGCCAACAAAACTGTAGACGGTAACCATACAATCCCGATAAAGAGATGTAGACACCAAGCGCTGGCGCAAAGTCCGAAGAAACCACGGTTCAACTTCATACATGGGCCTTAAGCCTTACTTACTCCACCAGGTTTGAGATATGTCATGGTAAAATGTGAGGACTCTAGGGGTGCAGGAGTACTGATCAGTCAGACTTCTACAATAAATAAAAACCTGAACTCAAACAGTCCAAAAGCCCAAACCCGAAGATGCGACTCGCCTCTTGTGCCAGGGACGAAGGGTTGGAGACCTTGGCACAAATCTCGTCTTCTCGGCTGTGTGTGTGTGTGTGTGGGGGGGGCGTTTCTGAACGTTGAAGGATTTCGGGCTTGCCGGTTCACGGCCTCTAGACTCTAGAAGTCCGAGCCATTTGCCAATTAGCAGCTAGGCACTGTGCATGAAGCCGTGTATGGCTGTTACAGTATGGGGTTGTAGGGTTTAGGCCAGAGGCCAGAGGATGCAGAACTGCGCTTGTACAAGTCGGCGGTTCAGGACCATCAGCATCCCGACCGACAATATTACTTCTTAGTCGCTGTATTGTGATAGCGTGTAAATGTACCACCGAAACTCGGAAACAATTGAATAATTACGGCCCCTTCATCACACCTTAAACTTCCTCAGCCCTTTAACCCAAAACGCTAAACCCGAAGTCCTACTCCCACACCCCACATAAAGACCCAGAAAGCAGAAGAACTTGCCAAACGAGGTGCGGGTGAAGGAGCCTGGCAATGGTGACTTTTGGTCGCCGTGTTCAGGGCTTAGAATTCGGAGCGGTGAGGGCCGACGGGTCAGGGCAACATAGGGGCCTTACTGAGTCAAGCAAGAGTCTCGGATAGATTGTTTGAAAAGGGATTGTTGTTGTTGGTAGTGGGATGGTTGCTTGCTCGCTCCTTTGGCCCTACTGCATGCTTGGTCGTACTGCTGCCGTTTCTGTGTTTAGAGGTGGACAGAGTTTCCAGACATGGTAGGCTGTGGCTGTTTAGATCTGAGGAGCCAACACGTGAACCCCTACCAACCCGACACCAGGTTCAAGGTTGCACTTTTGGGGGTTTCAGGGCTCGGTTTCCGAACCTTCAACCCACCCACTTGACCTCCAACCAAGGCCTTCGCAGCCCTTGCACAGCCCGAAGATGTTGGAGGACTTCAGTCTCCCAGCATCGCGGTAGGATCTTTTGACCTCTGCCTTGCCTTCAGCTGATGCCTGCTCTCAACCCGAACAACAAACAAGGCAACTTGGGGTTGGGCCGCCGCATTAACCAAAGCTGAAAGGCTTTATAACTTTCGGTAAGCTTCATCAGGATTGTTTTGGGCCCCTCACGTCGTGTTTTCGGAAAGGGGGTTCAGGTTCACGGTAGTCTCCTCGGAATCGTCAGGTTAAAATGTGGGGTAGGGCTCATCCTGAAAGAACAACACGAAACCCGGGTTAGGTTGCTCTCCATCGGGATGTGTTCCTGAAGCCAGGGGGCTCGGGCCCCAAAAGCCAAGTCCGAAAACTAAAGCACATCCAAAACAGTCCGATGCACGCAGACTCAAGCCGATGTTCGATATGGTTAACCCTAAACTCCCCAAAGTGCTAATGCCCCCAAGTCATAAGTTCTAATTCGCCGCCAGCCCGCCCCACCGCAGAAGAAACATGTGCGGGGGGGACTTCGGAGAGATGGAAGCCGCCATAGCTGGCCTGCTCGTTTAGGGCTTCTAGGGTTTAGGGGTTTAGGATTGAAAATCACGCCTTGTTGGCTTAGGAAAATGCCATAGGTTTGGTTGAGCAGCAAAACATGTGCCCTGCGTATGCATGACGTGCGTACGGGAGCCAAAAACGCTAGATCCAGAGATGTGTATATGTACCTATACATTTAGAGAGAGATTACATGGATCATCTGCTTCTTGAATTTTCCCTGGTTTCCTCGAGTCATCAGCTTCTTCCAAGTAGACAAGTGAGGCAGATATGTACACGCAGTCAACAGAGCATGTGACCCCACTATTAAGAAGTGTGGTGTTGTTACGGTTGCTGTCCAGGCGGGCATATCTCAGGAAAGTAAGGAACCCGAAACAGAACCAACGAGCCGGACAGGGTTTCCGAAAATAGGGGACCCTCATATAGTAATCCCCCCAAATAGTAGGATCCTTATTACAAGGACCCCAAAACAGGGTACCCCGAATTTCGGAAACTCCCACATCATGGCTCGCACACACGAATCGACCTAAGACCCTTCGATCTGCTGCTTTCTTCCACCGTCTCTTTCCTGGTTTGCTGAGCTGCGACTCACAAACTCAAAAGCCACCTACTGGGCTACAAGTTAGAAGCTGCCCCCACCCTGTAATAGTGACTATAAGGATTATATTCGGGCCCTATTATATTCCTATGATACCACTATTACAGGGTGGGGGCCCCTTCTAAGCTACAAGTCTCTCCGAAGAGGGCGCGAGCCCGAACACCGAGCACCTTCCAACACACACTCCTGCGACAGGCAAAAATCAGAAGCCGCTGGGACCCACGAGAAACCAACACCTCAAATCTTCCGAATCCCAGCCGGGACGGATCGTGACAATAAAAATCACATGGAGGTTGGAATAGTAATCATAGTAATAATAATATCACGACGTGGTCCCTCGGCCAACGTACCTTGGGTACCCCGCAAGCGGCCTGTGACACCGCCTGGGAGTCTGCAACCGACTGGGCCTCTGCCTTTCGCGGAAGCACTTCGTCCGTTTTCTGTGTTGACTTGTCTTCAATTTCGATGCTATTGTTTGGGATTTATTTTTTCATGTGCTTTCTGCGCTGCTTGGTGGTTTTCAGGATTGAGTGATAACAGTTGGGCTTAGGGCAGCCTAGGGATGTGGAGCAATGTAGGGTTATTGACCCTCGCAACTCGCACGCGGCTCCAACTCAACCCTATCTCTGCCAAGTCCACACGAAGCCAAGGAAGTCTTCCAGCAGAACCATACATCGCAAACAAGGCCCCGAATTACAAGCGGCGTTTGCAGACCGCGGAGTGGAGGCCACAGCACTCCGTCAGAGGCTTTCTTGGTGGAGGGGTGGGTGGGGGGGGGGGAGGCTTTCTTGGTGGAGGGGTGGGGGGGGGGGGGGGGAAATAGCACAGGCAAAGGATTGGGGGGCTGAGGGTGTAAGCAAGAACTACTTACAATAGCACAGGCAAAGGATTGGGGGGCTGAGGGTGTAAGCAAGAACTACTTACGAGTTCGGGGCTTTAAGGGCTTCGGCATTATGGGTGTTGGGGTTGGGGTTCTTAGGGTGAAAGGACTTTCTGGTTTGTGGCGCAGTCGGGCGGCTGCAAGAATCAATATTTTGACTAGTTTTGGAGTGCAGCACCGAGAAGTCGAAAAAACATGCCTGCGAGTTCCCAGAGCACCAACACATACACTTGCGAAGGTGAAAGCACTGCCTGTATTTGAGGGAGTAGGAGCAAGAGCTTGTTGTAAATTGTGGATAAGACTCCAAAAACATATTAAATTAACTATTCAGAACTATGCCCGTGACGGAGCAATTAAAGACTGCTAAACCCCTGAGCCCGTAGATAAACCCTGAACCATCGAAAACCATAAGCCCAGTCCTGGCTTCCAGATCTCTTCTCTCGGGCCTTTATAGGGGTTTGATCAAAACAGGTGTCAAGAAATCGTTTAGTCCTCATGAGAAAACACGGTAATACAAAGCAAAAGCGCGTTCCCGGATTCCAATTAAAAGCCGAAGCCTCGGATGCGGCTGCAGCCACTTCTCCAGCGAGCCGAGCTATCTCCTCAGACGTCTTCAGTCGGACCACAACAATTTAGGGTTTAGGGCCTTGGAGGGCTCTGCAACTGAGGCTTCTTTGGGGTTCACGTTTAGGGCCGTTTAAAGCTTTCGGTGAGATTAGCGGCTCTTGACGGCGGGAGGGGCGAGCCGGGTTTCAGGATTTCGACTCGCACACTCGCACGAGCACGTCCTGAATGCCTCCAAACACGTATTCCTTCTCTGCGGGTGACACAGTGATGGAGGGATGGAGGCCAAATCTGGTGACAACGGCAGCTCAGACCTTCGCTTCCATCTCAATACTATCATTAGTATCACTATTAATATTACTATTAGTATTAGAATCAGTATGAGTATTAGTATCAGTATTGTAGTGAGCAAAGATGCCAAGTCCCAGGCTGATCGATGCGAATTCTACTACCAGCGATCTACGAACGGGCTCGAAGCGCATGTAAACGCCTCGACCCCCAAGAAGCTCCCACATACAAGTAAGTATACCAAGCCGGGACGTTAGGCGTCGTAGTATCGTATTGCTTCAGCCTGCGCCACAACCTATACACGAATCCCAATACCAAGCCGCTAAAACCCCCAACCCTGCCGTGCATGCTACTCAACTCCAAAGCGACGGCTTTGCATCTTCGATTTTGTCTGGGGGCTGCACGTTAGCCACACGAATCTCTTCCTCGCTGACTTCCTCGCCAGGGAACAGCCGGTTCAAAGCCTAAAGGAAGGCTTCAGGCTGAGTTTAGTTTCTGGCGGCTGAAGATGCCTATCTCAGCCGGAATCGCCTGCCGTAAACAAACTTGCTTGGCATCCCACTGAAGAGCAACACCCGAGCGATTCGAAGTCAGTTAGTGACCGAGGACCACTGCTGGTGCCGTCTACATACGATACGACATGAAGAGTGTACAACATGATCTGACACCCAGTCTAACAAGCAGCTATTATAAAGGGTGCAACAAAATCGAACGACTGCACCTTCCGTGCATCATGCGTGGCCTCAACTTCCGCACCACCAGGCTAACTCGACCTCCGAACTCACGCACAAGAACTGCATTGCCCCGCATGTCCGTGCCTCGCCCCGAGGCGTGGCAACAGCTTCCGTGTGGTCATGCCTCAGGAAATATTGGAATATTGCAGGAATCCTGGTCTAGAAAGGAGCTTGGGATAACAGTTTCCTGAAACCAGGAAACCAACAATAAGCGGGCTCGAAGAACTTATCTACCTATCTATCCACATAGACATACTTTTCATATACATACCGGAATGATATTTCACTGTCTTGAGGCTCCGACAGCAGCCCATCAGTTATTCACCTTTCGCCTTTTTAAGTTTTGGCTATCTTGGTGTTCGAGAACCCTCGGGATCTGAGGGTTTCGCGACTCTGCTACTTCGCCGCTCAGACCCTGCAGCTTGAACCCCGGAGTTCAGGAACAGAAATCCGTGAAACCGTAAACCCCCAAAAACTTCAACACGCAGCGATTGCAAGACCTAAAACCAGAGCAGAACCCAAATAGGGTCTGGACCTATATGTCCAGCAACATTTGGGCCTCTAAATGCCCAAGACCCAAACAAACCCAAAAATCCTAAACTGTAAGGCCTAAACCGCTAAAGTGTGGGCTGCTTGCGTTCCCCTGGACTGGCATGACTTTGAAGGCAGTCATGTCAGTAGCTCTCTACAGTGTCCCTAAAAGAGCTCCTACAATCAGGACCCCAAACAGAACGAAGGTCGCTCTGGCATTTGGAAGTCCTGGGTTACGGACGTGGCAGCGGGCTGCGCAGGCACCTCGCGAACAGGTGCTATAGGGTTTTCCAAAAGTACATAAGCAGAAATTAGGATAGGGACATCCCATATAAACACCCTTTTTTGGCCCCTATAGTGTTAGGCTTGGAGGGTTTTAATGGCTTGGGGTTTTCGGTGGGGCTTCGGGTTGTTGCGCTCATAGGGCTTGACGGTGTCGACGGATTTCAGAGTTTAGGACAGAAACTTCGAGCCTGTCACAGATGATGGACATGATGGTGGTTCTGGCGAGGAATTGATTAAATAAATGCGGTCCTTATGATGCTGTTTACCGCGTAACCTCCAGATGCCCTTCACACCAGCGCCTAACACACCCCCACTCCAAAAAAGCCTGCGCCTTTCATGCTTACTATGCTTGGCCCCGATAAAGGAAGCTGGGTAATCAAACTGGGGGTATACTGAGGATGCCGTATATCGTGGCTGTATAGTATATGACGCCCAAGGGGCAGGGGATGCAATTCGTACACGTGAAAAGTACGTCCACACGTATCGCACTTGGGAGTGCTGCACTTTTTCTCTGGCCTCTGGTCAGACTGTGCCGCGGTGGGCCGGTTCTGATTCTAGTTGCTGACTGCCCTACTGTAGATCCTCGCTGCCTCTGGGCTCTGGCCTCAACTCTGCACCCGAAAGAGTCGGATTTATGTCCGAAGCACCCCCCCGACCAGGAACCCCATAACCTGAATCTAGCCAAAACCTCAAAGCATCAACCTTTACCTGCTTTTTGCCTAAAAGCCCCAGGGGTGAAGCTTAAAAACCTGTAAACAACAATACCCGAAATCCGAACTGCGACACCCCTGCGAACTGTAAAAACACAAAGCCGGCCTGTGCGGCAGGTGCGGCAGCCTGCCTGGAAGTCTATCTGTCGTATCTGTTGGTTCAGGACCCCTTATTATATGACTTGAGGTACATTCCTTTAATAAGGGATATGACTTGAAATACATTTTGTAATTAAGGGATGTTGGAGTCTCTTTAAGCAGAGGCTTGGTCGTTTTTCTTGTTTTGGAGTTGGAGGTTTGGTCGTAGTTTGCAGGGCTTGGAGCTTCTGCCAGACGGTTTAAGGTTTGGGCGCATGGGATTCTACAATTGGGTCTCTTTTAGGCTCTCAGCGGGGCTCTCTGATTCTTTGGTCGTTCCAAACTTGCCGAAGTCTATACTATGTCAAATTTGGCGCATGCGGACGTGCACCCGCTTTCCATACTGAAATACGATGGCTGCTCAGCTGTTTAGACTGAGACTAACCTCCAATCTTGAGGTGTCAGCCGTAGCAGCTGCTTTAGCTGTGCAGTGAGGATCAGAAAAAGAAAGGTGAGAAACTGCAGAGGACAAACGGTACCAACAACATGCATAGATAATATTGCAGGAGCAGACAACAGCCGTGTCTAAAGCCCTTTTATTACGAAGCCCTTGGTCAAACTGTACAAAGCCAATGAGAGCCCTTCTTAAAGGGTGCTCGGCCTCTGCGGCGCGGGCATCTGTGGCACCTGGAGGCACCACGGGCCAAAGGGTTTGGGTCCTGTTGTTTGTTCTGGTGCTAACATGTGGAACCTTAGAAGGCAGTCCAGCATGGACTACCAATCCTTTGAATAAGCACAACATGTGTTTTATTGCAGGCGGGCGGAGTTCGGAATTTACTGATTTGGCTTGTAGGTCTGGGGTTTCTAAGTTCGGGTGATGTCTTCGGCTTGGGAGCATGCCCAGGTATACTACAGTATATCTCAGACTGCCATTTCAGGCAACTTGAGCTGCGAGGTGGAGGGTGTAAGGAGAATTTGGGCACGAGGTTGTGAAGACCCACTACACAGCACTACACGCCGTGCAACTGGCCGCGCGTGTTTGAAAATCCGGACCCCGAAGGTAGAGCCCACAAACAAACGATCCTGTTGCATCTAGCTTTCATAAAGCGCTCCAATCCCAATGAAGTGAACCATAACACACAGAAGCTAAGCCGTTATTAAACAAGGGGGGCTGGGTTTCACTTGACTCAGACAGTCCATCTAGTCTATACAGGTTCCAGATTTCGGATCACCCCCAAACATGAAACCCAAAACCCACAAAAAACCAGGTGTAGCACCCCAGAACACAGGCCCGGAGGCTCTCAGGCGCGCATCTATGCTCTCTAGAGGAATAAAGGGGTCGGCGACTTCAATAAGTTGATCGGCAGCTGCTGAAGCAGCACAAACTAGTGGCACTAAAGTTTACCATAAGAAAACCTACATCTTAGCAGCATAATGGCAATAATATAGAAAGGCCTTCAACTGTTTTTGGTCTAGGAAGCCCCCATACGCAGTAGATTCAGTAGATTCTGTTTCAGCAGCTACGCTACGCAATGTGCCAGAATAAAACAAGACCATGCACCATCCGCCATTTCCTCAGTATCGCACCATGTAATATCATATAGAACCACATAATACAATATCACCTGAGAAATATATCTTATGTCTGCAAAGCCGGTCCCACCTCGACTGCCACGGTCTGAGGTGCAAGGGGCGCCGTTTGTGGAGGCGCCTCCGAGGCAGGTGACGTGTGCGCGGCTTTACATCGACAAATCTCTCCACGGATCCTTGCGAACACGGTGAGTGTGCTTCTTCGGTGTTCTTGCCTTTCCACTGCCGGGCTCCAATGCGAGGGATGCAAGCAGTAAGTACAGTGGGGATGCACCACTGCCAGCAGTATTGCTAACAGCGCTACCTGCCATCCAGAGCCCGAAGACAAAAAGTGCTCGCAAACTGTAAACCCAGCGCTATCTGCTCTTTCATCGCTTAATCTATTTTAAACTAGTGATTTTGAGTCTATATTTTCTTACTCAATTGGTAACTCTTACTGCTCAGTTACAATATGAATCGACCCTGAAGGCAAAGGTCGGTTTCACACAGAAAGTGCGGCCTCATGCGGTAGTGCACGAATCAACATGTCAGCAGCCACCTGGGCTTCAAGCTTCGTTTCTTTGGCTCCGCAAACAAGAGTTTGTGGGTAGCCGGTAGAGTAGGCGACGTTGATGTCCATTTCGTGATTCAATGCCGGAAAGAATCCGAGCGGCGGTAGTTCACTGTAGATAAACATAGCGCATCCCGATTAAGCAACCTCTACATACCTGCACCAATTAGAACGGCTGGCACAACAGTCACTTGAATGATCACTGGGGTGCAGAGTGGTCGCCCGCCCTACTGGAGACCAGCAAGAACCCAACAAGCCTCTTCCTAAACCTCTCCGCCCCCGCACAGACAGCCAAGACCACAGTGCACCGACAAGACCTGGCGGTAGCCCCATAGAAAGCCGAGTGCTTCTGCAATCCGAGCCAAAATCATCCGAATCTGAAACCCTAAATAAAGCCCTACAGCCTGTACAACCCGAGTAGACTCCATCCCGAAGGCCTAAAATTTCAACTCTGAGCCCATGCTACTCTTGATGTTGCACCCCTGAAAGAAACCTAAAACCGGAAACCCCAAGCCCCAACCCTGAGATGCTCCTACTTCCTGGCCTCCAGTGCCAGGGACGAAGGGCCGGAAGCCTTGTTCCAAGACGGCTTTCAGGCTTGTGGCTCTCCCTACGATCACGTTGCTTGCTGCCTTTTGTTGCCCGGGCCTGGGGGTTTTAGTGCTTCGAGGTTCAGGGCTCAGGGTTCAGGGCTTACAAGTGCCAAGGTCTAGGATGTTGGGGCTTGCCAGGGTGAACAGCTAAGGGCTCGGGTGTTGGCATTCAGGGGTTAAGTGAGCATGCAACCTGGACAGCTTATGCCAGCGACCATGCTTTGCTGACTTTGAAGGTTAAAACATTAGGCCGGAAGCGTATCAAGCTGTCACGATGCGAGTTCCGGGCTATGACAGAAAAATCTACGGGTTGCAAAATGTGGAATAAAGTTTTCTTTTTCTATTCTCGTCTACTATGATTAGGAACCCCAAAGGATCATAATAGAAGCTACCCAGTAGAAATTACACAGGCTCCTTTCTTTTTCGTGGCTCCGTTGAGAAGGGGTCATAGTTGAAGGGTTGAGGGTTTGGGCTGAGACCTGAAGCATTTCGGGGCCTCGGGAGCTTCCGAAAAGAGGGGACTAATACATTACCCTAAACAGTAGGAAACCTTATAAGGACCCCAAAGTACCTTCTTTTCGGAAACTCCCACATGAAGTTGATAGGTTCACAGCTTGGCGTTCTGACAGGCTCTGAACCCAGAAGAGTCACAACGCCAAGACCGACACCCTCGAAACAACCCCCAAACTCAATCTGAAGGCTGACGAGTTCAAATCATTATTATTACTATCATTATAAGTAATATGAGTATTTCTATTACTCTTCTTATTATTGCGGTTGTTACTATTATTGTTGATGAACACGCCCTGATGTATAGTCACCGCTGGCGGCACAAGCTCCATGCACCTCCTGGGCGAGCGAAGACGGAGGCGACACTTCCCCATGTGACACCTGCGGGCAGGGTTCCTTTCGAAGTTGCTTAAACCCCACAGCCGAACCCCAAACTTGGGAGAGAGGGTGGGGGAGGAGGGGTCCTGAGTTGAGGTCTCAGGCGCCTGGGGCTTTGACGGGAAAAGCACATTACTTCCCACAAACAATCCTATCGCGGCGGAGCGGGAGCTTCGGCTGATCGATTTTAAGGGCTGTGTAAGGCCTTGAGATCATCCTAGAAACCCCGCATCATTTCGCTAGTTGCATAGACGGTTACTGTATCTTACTTCTTCGGGCCTTGTAGTCTATGTGTGTCTGCCCATACATACATACATTCATACATACGTACTTACATCGGAGCCCCAAAACAACCTGAACCAAAAGCCCTACAACCCTTGCTATTGAGGCACTAATTGGGATGTCATCCGAGGTTGTCGACCTATCTATCTTGGGCATTATTAAGTCCAAGCCCTGCATGCAACTCAGCACCCGATCTTCAACTCCAGGAAACAAAACCGCAAACCTTAACATCAATCGTACAAGAAATCCCCACTGACGGAGTCCGACAACGCACCCCAAGCCCCGGTGTAGACATAAACCCTGCTAGGGACCCCGAGGTCAAGCCCGCGAGCTGCCTGTGAGTCCACGATGGAGCGCGCCTGTCACCCATAGGCGACAACAGTCGGGATTTAAGGTTTAGCACAGATAGGAGCTTTTAGCGCTTCGGGCTTTGCAGGGTCTAGGGTTTTTAAGGTGACTGAGATCGCAGCCAGTGCAGCTCTGGACACTCCAGGCAAGTCCTAGAAGCCCAATTCCCTGGATAATGGGGCTGTACTAATTATGTACTTGTACCCACTAAAAAGTTGGTAAAAAGGGCTCAAAGACTGTACGCCACTAAACAGGTTGCTTGAACTTCTAGGGTGCAATTAGGGCCTATGACCCGCACATGGCACCTCAATCGACAACGTAAATGTCTTGCAGTTGGAATGAAGAACACAAGAGGCCTTAAACCCAAGTGGGCTTGGGGTGCCAGCAGGAAGCCAGGTTCCCCTTTGGTGGGCAGTGCAAGTGACTTGTCGAGAAGTCGCTCGCTGTGTCCCCCCGAGTGCTATGCCGAGCAGAATGAACCGGGCTTACATGACTCTACATCTTATAAAACCCTGAACTCAGAAGCCTGATCCTCAAACCCCGAAGGCCTCAAGTCCTGAATTCCTGAAGCCTGACCCCCTTTTTTCGCGCGGGATGTCAGCGAAGGTCATCCTTGCAGATGCCTTGAACCTGCAAGTTGTTGTAGAAGTCGCCTTCCAGGACCTCCAGCTTGAACCATTTCCTAGGCTGTTGTTGCTCAGCATCTTAACTTAAACTTGAAGTTATTGAACATAAGTCAACGGCTACTACATTGCCACTGTCGGAATGAAGCAGAACCAGATTCACCAGGTGGGCGGGCCGGCTCAAGGGCAGGGGCGTCTTGGCTTCGATCGTCGACTTCGCAGAGTCAGCAGCCAGATGCCAGCACGAGCCATCCTAGGATGCCCAGTCGGTAGCCTAGGACTAAAGCGGGCTCCCTTTTTGGTTTTGGGTAACTTCATAAGGAACCTATAGGACTACAAAAAGGGAATCAGGGTACTACTGGGCATCCTAGCATCTTTAGAGCAGAAAACTCGGCAATGAACTTGCTCGGACATGTCCCTGGCGAAGGACAGGCCCGTGAGATAGACGGAGTCCTCAGCTATCCACTTCAGACACCCCCCCCTCCGATACCTTCAGTGTTCAGAGCATCACAAAATCAACAGGCCTGAAAGTTTCCAGACTCCGCCATCAAGGGTCATGTGGGAGCATCCAGGTAATTGAGTTTGCCGTCATGAGGAATGGTCGACGGTTGCTGGCATACTGCTCTAAAGGCTCAGTGTTCGCCAAACAAAAATCAAAGCTGCCCGGGCCAAGGACCACGTTTAGAAAAAAACCCAAGAAAGGCGGACGACTTGCCCAGGAATCACAGGCTTCCCGCAACCAGCTGAAGATATCCTGGCTGTAGCTTGCGGCACAGACAGGTAAGGTCCCAAAAGCGGCCAAAGAGCGACCATAAGCAGCCGACATGCGGGCGGACTCCTCCTTCATGCGGAGCAGGTGTCTCTCAATAACTGGCTCGAGGGCCCCAAGCACCGTCCCTTCCTCTCCAGCCTTCCGCTTCTTACGGGGTCCCCAGCCATTCAACAGCATCTCAAGTTCTGCATTGCTCACGCAGATGAGCCCTGGCTCCAAGATCTCCTCCAAAAGCTCAGGGCTTGCACAGGGACAGGATTCCAAAGCATCTTCGGCCAGAATCCAGATAGTCTCTAGCGCCATTCGGCGCACCTCGGGAAGCTGGAAGCGTGCTGCAGAAACGAAGACACGGCTGGCATTCCTCGCATTGAGGCCTTTCTCGAAGGCCTGGGTGCAAAGCTCCTGCAGTTTTTCGACCTGGGTGGTTGTCCACATTAGGATCCCTTTTTGGGTCCTTATTATAATACGGCACCTATTATTTAGGGTACCCAAAAAGGGACCATAATTTTGCTAACTACCCACCTGGTATTTGTCTGCCAGTGCGCAAACCTCCACCAGGGCTTCAAGAGGGCCCTCGACCACGCCCGAGTACAGGAAACGAAGGAACGTCTCCACCGAGGTGCTAGAGAAGTCTCTGATGATCACCCGGGCCTCTCTCTTCTTCAACAACCGGGCCCCAAAAAGTTCAAACTTTCTAAGATAGAGCCTATATATATAAGGCCAAAAAGTTGAAAGTTCCCCCGTTCACTATCTAAGGCCTCATGTCTCTCCATGAAGCCCTCCGAGTTGATCATCTTGTCGAAGACAGCCGACCAACTCGTGAGCAACGGAGACCAGACAAGGAACTCAGTGCGTTTGACTTCTGCCGAGCAGCTTTCCTTGGTGGTCGATTTTTTCAGGCCAAAAACGCTTAAATAGACTCAGTATATAACCAGCCCTAAAAGTTTGTAAACTGGGATGAGTTGGATCAAGAACCACAGCGAGTTTACACTTGCCGCAAGTATCCGAATCGACTTGCTCTTCCACGACGACAGTGAAGTCACCGCCTTGGCCGAAGCAGCTTCGCAGGATGCCCGCAGCAAACGCGGTGTCTCCCTCCATGGCATTAGCCATGGCCGCTGTGAGTTTGGGCTTTGAAGTTTACGTTGCAGGCTAGGATTTTGTGCCGATACATCTTCAGCTATTATATCGGGTTTAGGAGTTTAGGGTTTCAGTCTCCCGATTACGACGGCTGCTTCTTCACAGGGTTCCCGAATGCCAACGTAGGACTCATGCTAGCTTTGGCGAAGATCGAGGCCTACGGCTTTTATTCGGGCTCCTACTTGAACAAGCACGTGCTCCAGCAACAAAAGCAAGAGCAATGCTGACCAAGTGCATGGCGAATAGGAGCCATGCTCAAGTTCCCATTCTGCAAGCTTCTCCTCTATATATATATATATATATATATATATACCACTGTAAGTATGATTATTGGTATTATTAATATTACTATTATTATTAGTAGTAGTATGATTACTAGTATTATTCTACATCACTAAACCCTCAGGAGAGGCTGCCAAAGCAAAGGTTCCCAAAGCCACTGCAGCCTTCAACAGAGGCAACATGTAAGCAGCATGCCTACTTTGCCAAGTGATCAGTGATCAACTGCACTCACGCTGCCATTACACCCGAAGCTCTTTTCTTTTGTTTTACCAAGAACCTTGAATCGCTAAGGATTTCGGAGCTCTGTTACACCGTTTCTGTGACCCCCCCTTTTCCAGCTGCGCTATCATTTAGCAAACCCCAAGTGCCCAATACCCTTTGGTTTCGTGACTTCGTCCCGATTTGGGGGCCATGGGGCTTGGCAGCAGTAAATATCAAAGCATGAAGGACCCCAACAGAAACCATAAGCAATACGACATTGATAACAAGGGATGAGGCACACCCCACTTATGGGAAAGCACCGCCCCGAAGGCGCGGCCCGTACCACCCGAAGCCCTCCTGAAGCCTTCAGGTCTCAGACTCCCGGCCGCTTCGTGTTGTTCTGGAGTTGTCTTGAGTCGCCCGAAGGCGGCTGTGGGTTCAGGGGTGTAAGGTCAAAGAGGATTCGGACACAGCACAAGGTCACCTCAGCCCCTTTTGCATCCAGGACTCTTGCAATCAGCCGGGAAAATGCACAAGACAGCGCTTAAACCCTCCAGCAGCACTCGTGGCTAAGCCCCTCAACTCCAAAACCTAGAAGGAACCTTTTGCTGCAGGCTTTCCTAGAAGGAACCTTTTTGACACTGGGCTTGGAGCTAGCCAGATCCTAGAAGGAACCTATACCCTGAACCGCGAACTCCAAACCCTAATCCCTCTAAGCCCCCAAAGCCAAGCCGCGAAAAGCAGCCCTGCCTCGATCGCATCTGCAGCTGCAGCGGCTTCGCGGGCGAGCTGAGCTATCTCCTCTGAAGCTGGCATCTGCCCAAAGCAGGGCCCAGTTTTGTCAGGTTTTGTTTACGATGATGATGATGATGACAATCACCGATATGACTACTGGCTTGTTATGGTTCCAGGTGCACTCCTTAATGAAGAGGTGTTGAGTTCTCTGGATCTGAGTTGATCTCCGATATGCCCCGCGAGGCGTCCCTTACAGCGCAGATGGCGGCAGCGTGCTGGGTAGCCCCGTTGCACCTCTCTAGTGTCCAACTTGCGAGAAGCCCAAACCCAGACTCATACTTGTGGCAATGCAAACCCTGCACCTCATAACAAAGCCAGCCCTGCCAAGGCGAGCCGTGAACAATGCTCCTTAAGGGTTTACTGTCGTTTTGCTTAGGAATTGGGTGGTTGTCAAAATTATGGCCCCTTTTTGGGCACCAAATAATTCGTGCCGTATTTGAACAAGGACCCAAAAAAGGGACCCTAATTTTGACAACCACCCATTGAGGGTTCAGAGTTAGCCTCGGAGCTGGGCTACATAGGTTCCGGGCTGGGATAGTAGAGACAGAGGCTGAACAAAGTCAGCTTAGCTCAGGGTCCTAATTAGACTATTCAAAAATATACTGACAATATCACTAGTCACATAATTAGTATACAAATTCTGAAATGGAACCAATATCTCCGGCACGTCACTGCAAGTCTTTCCCCATACTTAACGCAGGAAGCTAAAATATCTGTATCATAGGTACACGAACAATTGTACCGGTACACAATGAGACCACATTCTGCTGGGTTAGGCTGTGATTGAAGGGCGTCGTACCCCAAGCTATCGGATCCTCAATATACAGAGTGCTACCCAGGTATCCCTATATGTTTTAGAAGCCCTGTTTTGGGGTAACTGGGCTCCTAGGATCGAAGCGACACCCTGAACCAAAAAGACCCAAACGATCCCAACCCCTCCAGGCCCTCATGAAAGCAGCGAAACCTGCAAAGAAACCACGAAAAAACAACCTCGGTAAACTCCCCACAGCTCTAGAACTTTCCGCTCCTGCGCCACCTGAGCCTCTTCTGCAGCTTGGGCTGCAGCAGCCACCTGCTAGTGCGTCGGCTCTCGGAAGTGCTTGCCGGCAGACCCCTTGCGAGCCCAAGAAGTACATAGATCAGATGGGAGCTTGACATTTTGGAAACAGCAAAGCCCCGAAGCCGTCGAACTCTAAGCCAAAGGCTCCGAGACTCCAAGATGTGGTGTTGTCTTGGCATGCTGCAACCAGCAACTCCGAATCCCTGAACCTCAGGACGCTTTGACTGCTAGGCACAATCTCAATGCACAGACCTGAAACAAAAGACACTTAAAGGCCCTGCACTCCACCACCCGACACCGCAAACCCAAAGACAGGAGCTGAAAGACAAGGTGTACTGCCTCCGCTGCCTGCGCGGGCTCCGAGATTGCCGAGCTGGCGAATGACAATGCAGATTTGGTGTAGGGTCTTAACTACTACCATCTCCCAGATTCGCACACAAAATTTAGACTCACCGAATTTCATCAGGATCCCAGAATATGCACTCGCCGAGAACCCTAATATGCCCTAACAACATGAATCCCTCTTCATTTCGGTGAGGAGGCTTCGGGAGTGGCCAGTTCAGGGAGAGCTTTCAAAAGAAGGGTCCTGTCAGTCCTACTTTTCTCCTGATCCTCGTTAAAGTGACGACGGTTGTGGTGGATTCATAAAGGGATGTTACTTCAAGGGGTCTTGCTGCAGGGTTTAAGGGGGCTGCAAACCTGGAGGGTTCTCTCGCGTTTCGGCCACTCACTAGGGCTTACAATGGAGCAGGGATTCGCGCATGTTTGGTCTAGTACACAACGGGACTTGAAGATGATATTGGCTCTACTTATCCAGGCCCCCATGTTGGGGTCTGCGCTTGCGGGATGTAAGGTTGAATTCCTGGCTGCCGTAGCAGCAGGCCCCGCTTGCCTACGGAATGCATTACATGGCTGCATCTTAATTAGGGCCTTCGGCCCTAGGGTAAGGTTTGCATGCCAAAGCTCTGAGTGCAGGGCATCGGCGAAGAGATCTCCGCAGGGAGCACAGCCTTGATCTCTTCAGATCTGCTTACCGCTGAGGGCTTATGTTAACATGATGTCAACCGGCTATGAAAGCCGTTCGTAGGGCTGATGTTGGTATGCTAGCCGTTCGTTGGGGCTTTGTGCGGTTTAGTGTAGAGGACAGAATACCACATTGCTTGTGTCTTCCGGATGTTCTGTAGGTCTACAGGAGGAGAGCAGGCTACACCAACACGTTTCCGCTGACTTCTCCTCCGAACTCCCAGGTCGCGATAAGCTTTGGGCAACCTTCGTCTCAAAACCTGGCATAAGGAAGACGAGAAGCAGCGGCATGCCCTGCCCCCAACAATCTACAGCACAAGCCCTTAAACCTTGCCACAAGACACCGGGACTTCGTAAGTTGCATAAGGCGAAGTGTGACCGATTATGGCATGCAGCCCCTTTAAATCCAAATTCAAAACATCTAGGCAGCACTGGTAGCCACAATGGGACTCAATAAGACAGCGATGACCACCAATTCGACTTGCATGACCACATATAGGAAATGAGTCCAGGAGCCTCACAACTTGAAACATGTTGTTCATACTCTGTGAGTCTCTGGGTGTATATTAAAAAGATGTCTACCACGTGCCGTTAGCACCCCACGCCCCTCTGCTAGACTCTTTCGGCATTGTGTTGAACAGTCCTACTTCCTCGAATATTGCCCTAAGCCCGGAAGTTTAAACCGAAATCCTAAACCCCTAACCCCCCCCCCCTCCTCCGGCCCCCTCCCGGCTGTATCAGCTTCCGGCCTCAGTCGCTTGAACCTCCTGTGACGGTGGCGCTGGCGTCGCTGCGGTGACCTTCCCACATGGCCCAAGAGAGCTCATGAGCTACTGCCAAGAAAATGCTAACAAGCCCGACAAGGCATGGTTCTTTGATAAGGAGCCTTTAAGCGGGGTCACAACTACCAGTAATATGTTAAAGAAATGACCGTTTGCAAGACTCCAAGTACCTGCACCGCGAGGCCTTCTTCAACGTCATATTGACTGTTACCAATATCAGTATCTCCTATCTCTGTCTCTACCGGAGCTCTTGCATCACCTCTGCGGTCTCAGCAATTGCACGTTTTGGAAGTTGCATTGTGTTTTTGTTGGGGTGTCCGCTGGGGGGTGGCGCTTCCCAGCTTCTAGCTCTCTGCTAAGGCTTTGGGCTTCAGCGGGCTTGCAGGGTCACTGGGGAATCCCAGCCAGCGAAGAAGAGGAGGAGAAAGGAACCCCCTCTCATCCAGCGACAGACATGAAACATTGTTCAATCGCAACGACACGACCATCTCCAAAACCATCCGAGACCCAAACGACCCGGTTCAGGGCAGGGTTTGGACTCACACTCTCGCACCAGGCATGGCTTCACGTCGACTGGTCGACTCGGCTACTGAGCGCGGTTTCGGGTTCAAGGTTCTCGGGTGAAGAACAAATGACCCCTAAATGCAAGAAGTGTGGTCGCAAGGACACATACAGATCCCTAAAATTAAGAACCCCCCCTACACTCCATCACTTGTCCTTGCTACTGGGCAGACTCTAGGCGCCTCTGCGGGAGCAGCCGGGCTTGGAGCAGAAACCTTTCCGCAAGCTTGCATCATGGATGTCGAGGGCTTAGGATTCCAAGTTGAGGGTTTGCGGATCAGGCTGATAGGTATCAGGATTTTGGGGCGGGTTGAGAGTGCACCGTTTGGTTTGAAGGTTCGGGGTCCGTCTGCAGAATACGGGGCTTATGGAACAAAAGGTGCTAAGAAGCATAGTCAGCATTGTCCGTCTTTCAGGGGCTTAACTCCATAGATGCCAACGCATAGGGACCCTTCCTAAACCCCAAATGCTAGACATAAACAGACTACAAGACCAAAGGTAGCGGCCTTTCTGCAAGAACGGTGAACCCTGCAAGTCGCCAAGATCAGAAAACCCTCAGGCACATCACACGAAAAACCGCATGGTACTTCGCAAGTGTGTCATTGGCTTTCTTGTCTGCACACGTTGGGAACGGGCGTGCGGGGTTGCCGAGCACCTGCGTCTGCGGCGCAGGTTGCTGCTGCGGCGGTGGTGCCTCCATCCCAGTCGGTAAAACGAGCTGCTCAGGCCTCCGTACTACTCCATCCCGACACCCGAAGTCCTAATAAATGCCACGCACAGGAGTTTAAGGGCGATTTCCTCGTAAGGCCTCAATACGGAAGCAACAAGCTACCAACTTCTGTGAACAAGCGACTCTTAGGAAAGGCTTTGCGCGAAGCAAACCTGCGAATGTCTGGGCTTCATTCAGGTTCTCCTAAATCTTGCAGTGAGCCCAGCGAACTTGCTAGCTAAAGCTCTTGCAGTATAAGGGGCTTCTCGCGTGCACCCGAAACTAATGCCAAAAGCAACCCGCACATCGCAGGAGCAGCAAAGCTGTCCGATCTCTCTGAGATATGCCATCTCTGGATGCTGGCTCAAACCTTTAGCGATGGATCAGGAAAGAATTCCAAGGCCTGCAAAGCTTCTCTCTTAGTGGTTCGGGATCGAAGGTTCGGCGTCAGCACCGAACACCAACAAACAGGCAACATGCCATGAAAACATCGCACAGCACACATATCTATGTATGTATATATGCAGTCGTTCTTTATTCCTTACTTGCTGTGCACTGGTGTATGTATATATATATATATACATATGCACTTACCTCAACATCATGTCCTTTCAGTATGGCCACCTCCTGGCTTCCTGTTTGCCTCCTACCTCGCAGGACAAGCCCGGGGTTTGGAATTTAAGATGGGAGCCTTAATAAGTATTAGAATGGGGCTTCCCTCTACTATTATTGTATGTATTTCGGCTCCTATATTCGAGTTTTTGGGTAGACGGCAGACTGGCAGTCAGTTCTCTCCACAGCTCGGTTAGGAAGACGGGAGGATTCCCTAGCACGATACAAATCATGCTCAGACCAGACTACTGGAGCTAAGGACCTTTGCAATACAACCGTCCCAGAGCACCGCAAACAAACGAAACAGCGGTGCTGACAAGTCGAGATAGAGAGTTGAGGGTTTTGGACTAACCTGCAGCCCTCAAGTCCCATGACCGAATAATTGTGATGAACCCAATGGCTATCATGTCAATCTTTGAAGTAGTATTGGATCCACAGGTGCCTATAGTCACCCCAACCTCAACCCTGAACCCGAACGAGGGTGCCTGGTGGTTTGTACTCTATACACATATTCACATATTCAGATGTCCGAAAAATTCATGTCGGCTTTCAGATCCTCAGACTGCGCCCAAACCAAAATCATAAAGCATGCGCAACTGCAACTGCGTGTTTCGGAACCTCGAAACCATGCGCTCTACATTCCGGAGACTTAATCACCAAACCCAGAGCCCTAGTAGTCTCTGAGATCGTAGCATCGTTTCGAAGGAGCCGATCAAGAAGATCAGAAGTTACCTGACCAGCTCGCTCGAGTTTGTAGATGGGCTATGCTTTAGGAATTGGTGGGGGGTGAGATGCTTAGAACGGAAGGCTTTCGAAATTGCGGAAGCCCCAAAGATTTGGCGGTGCTATTCTTCACATACAGCGGCGCTACACCAGACCGCCAAACTACCTCGCACCGATCACGGCGTAGGACGTGGGGGAAAGGATTTCAGAAATCGGCAGTGCGACAGTCATGGCTCGGCGCTCTTTGGGTCGCTGTTCTCTCGCGCTTTCTCCCAGTGCATTGTCTCGATGTCAAATGTCTTTACGGCATCTTTCCTGCCTGTTGCTGATAGCCGTATATGTCAACACGATCTAGCGAATCGCAACTGCACGATGAACTGGCTTTAGGCACGAGCCGCAAGCCGGATCGCACGAATGCACTGTACACGTTTTATCAGGTAAGTGGGTCCGATCAAGCCCAGGGACTGTAACACTCGGTACACCCGAATTGTGTGCTAAAGCCCAGTGAATGCCCTGAAGCATTTCGATCCGCTCTGAGCATAAAGTGCACGAGACGCAGCCAACGGTAAGCCCCCTCCAAACAAGACTACGATTAGACTATGGCTATTTCGAGGTCTTGGGTATCCCGATGTACTCTCTTCTTCTTGTGATTTGGAACAAAAGGTCGAGCCTTTCCACACAGACCGAATACAGAATCCCAAAAACTTTCAACTTCAATGCGCCTGTAAGTGGAAGGCTACTGGTTACTCAGATCTCGCTGTAGCCTTAGCACGCCCGTCAGTCATTGCTAAACCATTGCGCCTCCTGTGCCAGTGACGATCGATCCGAAACCTCGCCAAAACAACAGGGCTCTGTCGTGGCTCGTGAGATGCTCTTATGGAGTTTAGGTTTGGGTAGTGTAGGACTTGAAACTGTTGATTTCGTGCCGGCTTCTAGGGTGTGGGAGCGTTTTGAGCTTTAGCACTTTCAGGGTTCAAGGTTTGGAGCAAAGAGGTTTCGGGCCCATACGTATCTGGGGCATATTTGTCGGCTGTTTAAGCTCTGTTTAGGCTACCTGTGGGTTTTGGGCAAGGTGGAACCAAGGCTCGAATAGCGTGTCGTTATGGCATGCGAGGCTTTGAGCCTGCACCTGTCGTTGGCAGGTAGTCTAGATAAAAAGCTGAGGGTCTGCCTTCAGGGGCCCCCGCGAATCAGAGGGCTATTGCTCGGCATAGTCCTCAATTATTTCTGCAAAGAGCCGTGATGCAGCCCTCTGAGACCTAAAGCCCAACCCCTTCCCAACAAATCTTAACCCAACAACCTTGGGCACAGAAAAGCAATGTTGCGCTTGAATCCTCATATGCCGTAAACATCCGTAAACTCTGCACTTCCCAACCCCTCCAACCCCAAAATTTCAACTCGAAGATGAGATTGCTTGGGCTCGGGCAGAAATCTCATGCAGAGCGACTGTGGAATGATCCGAAGCCTCATGAGAGGACATCGGAGTTGGAGTACTTGTTGGTTTAGCAGCCGTCTTTGAGCTTATCTCGTGAAAGTTTTCGCTTGAAGGCTTGGGCTTGCTGCTCCTTGTGTAAAGTCCGGGATGCCCACACGACATCGCACGTATGTGGGGATGTGAGCATTGGCGCGGTGCAGCCCAGATTGTACGGAGTACGGGGACCCTGAAGAAATTGTGTTTCTGACTCAAGGGCGCTGACAGTACTACACCACGGAATAAAACATTGCCATTGCCTTTCGTAAATTTCCAGACCTCAATTCAGTTACAGCCAGGCCCTTGACGAATCCCGCAACGGCTGAAACGATTGCTTCCATATAAGCCCTCCTTCCCGTCCTCCAGGAGCAATGCTCAAACGCTTCCAAGTGGACCCAACATATAGTTCATTAGAGAGATGTTGTACATGGTGCAAACAATTTAGAACAACAAAATGGTTCCTGAAAGTCTCGGCGCACCTGTCCCAGGCCCTGGAAGATCGTAAGCAGCCCGACACTTCATATGCAAACACCTGAATAAGGGCGTGCCTTGCAAGCGATACCGGTATTCAGGTCGCGCCATAGTCTCAAACACCATAAACCCCTACAGAACCCCAGCAAAAAGACTCTTACTATCCCTAGCAGGTGGTGCTTCTCATCGCGGCTTAGGTTTTCGAGTGTTAGGTTTATGCTCTGGAGCACATCTGGGTCTAGAATCCCGACCCGAAAACGGAAAGTGGAGTTGCCAGGGGCGCCGCGGGAGAAGTGACCTGGCTCCAGATTTTCTGCTGCTAGAGAGAGAGAGAGAGAGAGAGAGAGAGAGAGAGAGAGAGAGAGAGAGAGAGAGAGAGAGAGAGAGAGAGGAAGAGAGAGAGGAACAGAGAGAGGAACAGAGAGAGAGAGAGAGAGCGAGAGAGACAGAGCGAGCGAGCGAGCGAGCGAGCGAGAGAGAGAGAGAGAGAGAGGGAGGGAAAGAGACAGAGGGAGAGGGGCGGAAGGCAGCTCGAAGGGCTTAGGGTTTTACATGGGGAAGATACCTTGGCAAACAGCAAGCAGTTTTCCAAAACGCCAACACCCGAAGCCCGAACCCGAAACCAATAACGTCTCAAGCCCGAAGCGCCAGAAGACTAGACCCTAAATCGGACTCGAAAAGCAGCTACTATAGACCTCAAACCCCTGAAGCCTTGCACCCTTCGCATGCCCCCCTAATCCCAATCCCCGACCCTGAACCTGAAATCCAAAGCTCCAAAGCGCCATTCTGTGCAGACCCCAAGACCCGACTTCCGGACACAGCAAAATCGGTCCAAAAGCACACACAAAGCAAACAAAAACCGAAAGCCTCATCAGATGCCCCCTCAAAGCCGCATTATCACAGATTCTCGGATTTCGTCGGGTTCTAGGATTTGGTTTGGGGCTACTACTACCTCGAACGACGCAAACGTGACGATTGTGCATTCTTCAGTTGCCATGTCATGAGAGAACAGTCGCGACGAAGCCAGTGTTCGACGCAATGACATAAAGCAAGTGTGGAACACTGCAGACACGGGTGACCATGTCCGACCAATCACCTACAGGGGTCAGTGCTGCTATTTTTGCTTATATAACCAGTCCACGAGCAACTAGCCGCTGACAGATTGTGTGTTAGCTAGCGATAAGAAGTCTCTGAAAAATAACCGCCCGGCAATCGATCAGTTGCAACATGCGGGTTTTTGGTTGAGGCTTTGGGGGTCACTGGGTCTGGGGAGGATTTATCCAATATATCAAGCCCCATGCCAGAAGCGCTGAACTCAGACACCACAAAACCCGTATGAAATGCTCAAAACCATCAGATTGGCATTTTGGGCTAATGCCGCAACCCTCAATTCACAAGGGCAAGATTAAAGATTTTACGCACGATTGCACAAACTTGCCGCCGCACGTCGGCAGGGCTGCCACTCGCAGGGCTCAACTGCAGTGCGAAATGACATTGAATGCCCACTACACTAAAGACGGTTTTGGGGAGGTCCAGAAGACTGAAAACACGAGTGCTCAGATCTTATACAGCCTACTGGTTTCGTGGAAAGAAACCCGGAATTTCCTGAAGAAACTTGGTAACTTGCGTTGGTGACGACCGGATACTCAACTTCAATTTTCCACTTGCGGATTATCAGTGATCGACTGTGGTTTTGGGCTGCATAGCAAGAGGGCGACCAAAGCAATGTGCCGGTGGAGAGTTCAGGGTGTAGGGTTTAGGGGACGGAGTCTCTGACATCTATGCAGACTAGCCATGAGATCGTCCTTCAAAAACTGGACAGCAATTTCATCTAAGTAGGGGGCGGATATGCTAAGAATAAGGCTTGCTGGTGTACCATCTCGTTCGTTCTGTTGTCACTTGTCATTGCAGACCAGACTCCGAAGCTTAAGATTGAACGCTCCCTGGTGCCCATGCCCAGCCCTCAGACTCTTGCCGCGAGTTCTAGGAAACAAGAGACCTCTCTATACATATTCATATATATATATATATATATATACATATACATACAAATACATATATATATATACATATTATATATATACATATAATATTATAGACTCGAATGCCGAGATTCTTACTGTAAGGATCCCCATCATATATAAAGGGGTACCCTGATTTCTGCAAAGCCCCGCTTCGTGCCTGCAACCGAACTTGCGAATCCGTGCCAGAGCGCACCTTCGCCTTCGCTATCGGCTTTCACACATACTTTATCATATGGGGGTTTCCGCAGTGGGGGACCCTAAGAAAGTACCCTAAACAGGAGGATCCTCACTATAAACACCCCAAAATAAGGTACCGCTAATTCTCGGAAACATGTAGTATATCATACTGTAAGATACGACCATATCCTGTAATGGGCCGTAATGAATAGACTGGTATAGACAACAATGTATACTACATGTGTCTGTTCGACCAACTTCTGGCTGGGTCTCTGTCTCCGAGATGGACTGAGGGTTTCAGATTGAAGAGGCTCCGAAAACAACCTCTCCTTTAAGCCTGGCTTCAAAGGTAAAGCAAGCAAAAGACCGGGTCCCGGAAAGAAAGGATCCAAAGATCTACCACGTTGGGAGGCCGTGAAGGAAACACCAAATGAAGAAGCTCATGTCGAAATTATATGTCCTGCGCTTGCGCAAATGTCCCCTGATGGCCTAGAACCTTGTAATTTTTGTACAAAGCTGCTAAGGTCCTAAAGCCCTGAACACGCCATGACCCGCCGCGTTCACACAGAAACCCAATCTGCCATTGACTCATTGACCTTTGTGCATCCGGAGCTTGGACAAAGCTCGCCCTCCAAAGAACTAACGACCGAAGAAGAAGCCTACGAGGAGACTTGCCTTGATGGCAAGCAATTTTTGAAGACTCACGGGAGTGAACACTGATCCATTAACCCATTAACGCTTCCGAGTGTCTCGGTTACTGAGTTCCCTGCTCCAACACATTAATCCGTTCAACTACGAAAGATGCGCCACCAAGAAAGTTAACGGTTTCGGCGCTCACACTCGGACATTCCAGGCTCTGATGAGTGAAACGTCTCTAGCGGGAATAACACGATAATAATACTAGCACTTCCTTCAAAGCCAATATGGCCAGCATGATTGTAGTTAACGGTTTAAGGCTACCCTTTTTGCAAACAGCCTTTTCTGCACAGACTGATATATGCTTAAAGCCGACTCCCACCCACCCTGAAGAAGGGCAGAGACGCTTCAGAGGCCTTCGCGGCAGCGGCTGCTTCGCTGGCGAGACGCGCCGCGATCTGCACATGGGCCCAGTTCCGAAGCATGTAGTAATGTTATTCTTGACATTCTTGTTGTGACTGTTAGTTAGTGTTATTATTGAAACTAGTATGACGGTTATTATTGGTATTATTGTCGAAGGGTCTTCGACTCCCACTCGCACGCAGCAGGCGAGGCTAAGGCAACACCCCCTCCAAGATCAAGTCCGATATTCATGAAGGGTTTCGGCGCACGCACTCGGACATGTAGGGTTTAGGGTTTGGGGATCACGGTTTCGGGTTCAGGGTTTTTTCGGGGCGTACAGCGGCGAGAATGGTTGCCTGGTAGCCTGGAACATGGAGGGTGTTCGAGATGCAAGCCGCAACAGTGGGTCCGAGTAGTTCGAACCTGATCGTGGGGAACAGCTATGGCAGCATTCCTACACCTATGAATACACTCCTCAACCAACAACTCCGATTCGAAGGTGAGCTGATCCGTTCATAACCGACGCGAGGCGGACTGAGGTTGGATGTATCCGGTGCAGAAGAGCACCGCTGCTTGCTTGCAATGCATGCATCAGAAGCCCCTTTAGCGCAAACCTTCCGAAAGCCGAGATCTTCGGAATATCTTCGCTTCCACTGTCTATTGACTAGTCTATACGGCATCCTACAGTGCTGGCGACACACTCGGTTCTGCCCCTGTTGCTGCTGCGACTGCTTGAACACTTGTTTGCGGGCGTCTGCTGTGTCGCTCTTTCAAAAGCTTGGATTTGGCTGGGGCGTTGCTCCATTTGGGCCCTTTCCTCCAGGAAAACAGCCTCAAGAAGCCCACTATCCTTAATTGAGGAATATGCATGAGAGACATTATTAGAGAGGCCACAGATATCCTCTGGTTTCATGGTTTCAGGAATAGAGCTGGGGTTCGGAAAAACGCTGTATGTAGTATTACCGTCGCCGTAGTATCGGCCACTAGCAGCCGAAAGTCTGATTTGCAGATCAGTATGCCGGTTGCCCTGTTCATTAGTAGAGGGTCCTAACCTTAACATTGATTGACACAAGAGGGAACTACAGTCGACCTTACCGGTACCATCCTAGAGTGCTACAACCCTAAACCCCTTGCCAAAAGCTGCCTCGCTTCTCGTATGACTGGTATGAGTACCTACTTTGCGGTGGGGTCCTATCTCAAGAAAAGACGGTAACCAGGAAGAACATTCAACGATCTAGGCAGTCTTAGAGGATCTGAGTGTCTGTCTCTCATATCGGTCCCATACCTGCGCAGTCTGGACCTCCTCCACAGCTTGGGCAACAAAGACCTTCTGCGAGCGTGTGCTTAGGGTTTAGGGTTTAGGGGTGTAGGGTTTAGGGGTTTAGGGGTTTAGGGTTTAATTGTCGGCCACGTCTTGATAAGCATGCATAGCAAAACGGCTTACTCTTTTTTGATCCCCCCACATCATCTCATGAAATAGGGCACCACCACTTGGGGTTTGGAGCTGATTGACTAAACCATCCTAAACCCTACAGTAGCTGCCACATGCCAACCCTTAGAAAATCGTGCACACCCAAACGATCACCCAAACCCTGAATAACTGAACACAACAACCTGTATCGCCCCAACCCCTCAACCCCTACACGTGGAGTGAAGCCTGAAGCACTGAAGCCTAACCAGCGAAACGGCCCCTTTCTGCGGGTTTTGTGGTGGGAGTTCTGAGATTTGGACCGGTATCGGAACTATGCGAAATGCAAGGAGTGCCATGAAAAGTTTCCTTAGACCCCACAAATTCTTCCGTCTGTTTAAGGCAGTGAACTTCCCCGAAAGGGATAGTTTCCACAGGGTTCAGCTCCTTGAACCCTAAGGCCCTAAGCCTGCAGGAGACAAGGGATGCAGTCTTCCAGGATCTCCGAAGAAGCCGCCAGGCAGAAAGCAGCAAAAAAAACAATGCAGATGGAAGGACAGTGGGAACCGTCAGTTGACTCACTCCAAAAGCCATGTGATATACAGATGATAGAAGTTTAGCTAGCTGGCTTGCCAGGGAGCCAGATAATAGGTGGATAGCTAGATTCAGCTAGATGGCTAGGTCGGCAGTTAGGTGTGTAGGTGGGTGGGTATAGACAGATAGGTAGCGAGTATCAGTGTAACAGAAACGAAGCGTCGATGGGAGTTCGCAGCTTCGCCTCTGCTTCGGCCGGGTCGTCTTCCACGACAGCCACAACCTCCCGCGATGGCTGGGCCTCGTCTTCAGTTTTCGCGGCACAGAAACCCTGATTCACTGATCCCCGTGCCGGCAAAAAACAACCCCTAACCCGAAACAGTCTTGGGCTTGGGGTTTGGGGTCTTGGGCGCGCGATTCAGGAGTCGCGTCGGGATTTGGGAGTTATAGTTGCGGTTGGAGATGCAATAAGATCTACGGGATAAGCTGCGGCGGCGGGGCTCCCTTGCACCTTTCCGTCCGAATCAAGGGGTGGGGAAACGGTTTCGGCACAATCGATTTTTTTCTCAAATGTGAGAAGGAGGCCTTTGTGCTGCAGGCTTGCATGCAGGGACGCCTGAGGAGGTCAATATAGGGGCCTCAATATTTCGAATAGGGCTTTGGGGCCCATTATACTATACTTATGGTAAGGAACCCCCAAACTGACTAGAATTTGTAATGATTTCGGCCCCCCTCTATTTTCCGCTCTTCCGCCAGTTAGTGCCTGTGCTCGTGACAGGAGGCCTCGACCCTGAACGGTTCTCTTTTGACACCTGGCTCGGTTTAAGCAAGGACTTACAGTGTATGCCGGGCAGCGAAGCTCCAGGGCAGCTAAACCCCAAAACCCTAAAAGACCCCATATACCCCAAGACAAGCATCTAAAGCACAAAGAGAAGAAACAAGTCAGCACTTACATGCTGTTTTTCAGGAGTATGGAGCTTCGGCACTGCTCAAACAGCTTTAGTCGTTAAGGCCAGCATGTCTTAAATCGTGTTATAATAAAACAGCCTGGCATACGTGGTCCTGAACTCCTCTTAGCAAGTATAAAGCAAAGAAAATCGAGCTGTAGCTCCCTTCAAACGAAACCCCCCCGAGATCTAACCTACGAAAAACTGCCCCCCAAGAACAGGCCCAGTGAACTGCGGGGTCCCCTATACACCCTGAACCCCCCCCCCCCCCGCCCTAAAACCCTAGAGTCCCAGTCCCCAAACTACGTCGCTGCCTCCAACAGCCGGCCCAGAAGATCGGTCGCCACCTGTACAAAAATCCGGGCATGCAGAACTTAAGGTCTGTTCGCTTGTGCGGCTGTTTCTTTATCGGTTTTTGGATGCTTTTTCGGTGCTTTCGATGTGGCTGAAGGGTTTCCGGTCTTCAATGACGCGGTTAAGGGCTTTGGGCTAGTTTGTGGCGCCGGCGGGGGTTAGGTTATAGAATATGTGGGATTGGGTCCTGCACTCGTTAAGATCAGGCTCCGGGCGCCCTGCTTCACCACAGATGGGTGGTTGTCAAAATTATGGTCCGTTCTTGGATACCCTAAATAATAGGTGCCGTATTATCATAAGGACCCAAAAAGGGACCCTTATTTTGACAACCACCCACATACTACTAGAAGAGAAGAAAACCCGCAGCCCAGCTGACAGCTTCGGCTTGGTTAGGTCTGTGCATTATCTGTCTAGTCTGGCCCTCAATGAGGCCATCCTGGACAGGAGCCATCTGAGGTTTTATAAGACTATTTGAATTTGTGGCGGTTATTGCTTAGGATTCGATGGAGTTGAAGTTCAAGGTTTGCGGGCCCTTGACTTGTGAATGTGTCCCGCCTCTTGAGCAAGCGAAGATGGGCCGGAAGCCTGCAATGATCAGGGTGCAGATCGCTTGCTGGTTTGAAGATAATTCAGGGGCCCAAATCATCACCAATACAATTCTGGTGGTTCCTTGTTTGAATTATATTATAATGGGCCCCAAAACCCTCTTCGGCGGCCCCAACATTACTGGGGAGTCTGGGGGGTATCGTTGGAACACTTCAGCTCCTTCCCCGACCACCAAACAAATATGAATATGGTCCAGGTCCCCTTATGTACTGCTTGAGAGCTCAAATCCATGTATGGAGACATATGCACTCGGTCTCCCAGCAAAGCGGGGAAGTCTTGCTAGCTCGAGTCTCTGGCTACGGCAAGAGCTACCGTTCATCGTGGCTGATCTGCTGTCCAGGCCGAAGGAACTAAATCGTTAAACAGTAACTCTCCGGGGCCTCCTGTGCTGCTGTGGAATGGATCGAAGCCTTGGCACGTATTTCTTTGAGGGTTAATTCAGGCTTTATATGTGCCCGCGCTCCGCGTTCTCGACCCCCCCCCCCCCCCCCCCCCCAATGGTATCCCCCCCCCCCGACCCGGGCGACCACACAACAAGAACAAGAACAAGAACAAGAAGAAGAACAGCAGCAACAACAAAGCAGCAGCAACCACGCGGAGGAACCACAGGAACCACAGGGGGGGAGGGGGGAGACAGGAACCAGAAGAACCACAAAAGGGAGGGGGAAAACCAAGAGGAACCACAGGGGGGGGGGGGAACCACAGGAACCACAGGGGGGGGGGGGGGGGGGGATTACCATGGGGGGGGGAGGGGGGGGGGGGGGGTGCGCGGATGCTGGCACATATAGAGATTTACTATGTGAGTGTTGCTGCAACTTAGACACCAATATGGATCTATACGGCTTTTCACGGTGTTCAGGTTGTATGCCTAGAATAGGCTCCGTAGGGTTGTTCTACAGTTCTACAGGGGATGGGTCCATAGCCAGCAGAGCGGGGATGTAAACCTCGAGCGTAATGGTGATAATCCTTCTGAAGGGCCTAATTCGATGCCCCAGTACTCAGAATGGAGTTTTGGAGTCAGTTCTGGTCCATCACGTCCATGGAACAGACGACTTTCCTGGGGAACTCTCAAATTTCAACTTCTTCCTGGTGTAGAGAAACTCGGAAACTCCAAGGAACCGTACTCCTACTTCCTACTTCTTCAACCGCTTGCCCAAAGGGTGCAAGTATCATTATGGTATATACTTATAGGGACTTTTAAAGGGTCCAAGTATCATTATGGTATATACTTAGACCCGCAACAAATACCCTATAAGTATACACCAGAATGAGACTTGGACCCTTTGGGTTATAGGAGTCGGGCTTTAGGTCGAAGGGTGCGTTCGGGGCTCAGGGGACCTCTCGCCTTCCACGAAGCCTAAGGGTCCATGTACCCATATAGCATATACTTTGGGCCCAATGGACCTCTATAGGGAGTACTTTAAAGGCCAATGTAGATAGTATATGGGTACATATACTCTTAGGGGAAGCTGGACTACAGATGCTGGCGGCGGAAAGGATCAGAATGGCCTGTGGGATATGTCCAACAGCCCGGTTTAGAAGTGTAAAGGGCTGCCCACGAGAAGTGCTGAATTTGCGGCCTCCAAAAGAAGCCATGCCAATTGCCAGACAAGGCACGGGTGAGGCAGCCTGGAAACAGAATTTGTGCAGCATATTTGGCTTCGGGGTTGTGCTACTGGGTCCTTCACCCGTGGGGCAGAAACACGCTGAAGCTGGCAGCATGGATTGCCGGGTAGCAAAGTAAACGGTGAACCTAAACCATGATTTACACTTCATTGAGGTGTATTTTGGAAGCTTTCACTGGCTGGCAAGCCATGGGCGATGATCACACTTTGGGGCAGGTTACACGGGATCAATTTGCAAAGTGTTCATGGCCCAGCCTGCAGCAGTTTAATTGGCGTCTGGTAAGCCGGATTAGGACAGGGTGTTGGGACCGAGTTCGACAACCTGAACTACTATGTTGGGACGTTTTCGCGATGACTGCAGTAGCTAGCAAGCCGCGCAACAACGATGTCGATCTGCCAGGCGGGTACACACACACACAAACACACTAGTGCAGGCAGAGTTTCGGAACTGGAGCCTCCATGGCATCCTTGAAATCGGATAACGTATGATTCGGTAGTTTGCGCCTGGGCCTCAAAGCCCGATACAGAGGCCTTTGCAGATTGAGCAGTGGAGTGGGTGCGTGTGTGAGTGAGTGCGAGAGGGAGGGAGGGAGAGAGAGCGAGAGAGAAGCAACAACTATACCAAACCTGTATATGTCGGGACAATCATTTGATACGTGTGTGAATCATCACGAACCCCTAGGTTACAAGAGCGCATACAGAAACCTCAACCCGTACAAGACCCTTCAACAATCATATATCAATGAATCTTACGTAAGCCCTACATGAAAGCCTACCCGATACCATCGCAGAGAGACCTCTGGTGCAACCAACTCTTAGTTCGTCTAAACAGGCCATGCGCACATCCACGATGTTGCGGCTGGCAACACTGACCTGCATGGTTTCGCAGGAATACTCGAACAAGGCTTTGGAGAGTTCAGTACATCTCTTTATGATAATGTAATGCTCACAAGTGCAAGTGAGGATATGAATACCTGGATCTACCCTGACGGGGTGTGCGAGGGAGGCGTAAGGACGAAAGCTACGGGCTCGCAGCCGATTTCAGGCACAGACGCATTTGTATATACTAGACACATCGCGCACAACCATTAAACAAAATGCGAGCCGAGGATGGCCACATGTATGCACCAAAACTCAACCCCTGTTTTCCCCATTGCGCTGTACACACGCTCACCCAGTCTCCGACTTTCTGTCTCTCACTCTCACAGTCTCTCTTTCTCCCTCAAAAATCCCAAAGCCCCGGAGCCGCCAGGAGGTGGAAACTCCAGGCATCCCTGAAGCAATTAACAATAACAAAGAAGACATGAAAGAGGGTTTAGAAGTGTCTCAAACTCTTAAACCATATCTTTAACGATGACTATAAGGGAACTTCCAGAAATTAAAAGATATCCAACACAGGCCTCTCTGTCACAAAGAGCCTGAATCCTAAACCCTAAACAAACCTGTCAAATCCGATCTGCCCGGCCGCCTGGGACTCCGAGAGAGATCTGGCCCGCGCCTGCGCTGAACTCCGTCGTTTTATGTTTCAGCCCCTAGTCGGCTACGTATATTTGGGAGTTTCCGAAAATCAGGGGTACCTTATTTTGGGGTCCTTATAATAAGGATCCCATTATTTAGGGTACTAGATTAGGGTCCCCTGTTTTCGGAAACTCCCATTTATTAGCAGCGAAGGGTCTATATCATATACAGTAAACCGTTCTAGGCACAACTTCCGCGGAATGGAGGCCTCTAGGGCTGATGGGCCTGGGGTCTTGGCCTCAGGGCTCAGGTGGTTCCTTTAGAGGGGTCTATAAGGGTTACTATAAGGGATCTATAAGGGTAATATAATACCTTAATAGTTAGAATAGGTGTGGGGCTTCAGGGCTTGGAACTTATGAAAGTCTGGCCTCGTAGCTGTCAGAATTCTGGCTCACGAGGAGTTTGGGGATCGCAGCTGAACCCCTCAGTCCTGAAACTTCCACCCTGGATCCCAAAGCATTACAAGCATGAGAGTTCTACAGGGTAACCTACAAACTTTATAAGCCCAATAAAGGCTGATGGGCAAATGCCCCAAAAGCCCGAAGGAACTCCATGTCAAAGCCGTGGCAAAGAACTCTTCACAGAATAGAACTCTCGTAGAACCCAACTTGTAGCATCCGTCTTGAATCTCAAAGGCCAAACAGAACATTGCGCGAAGCCCATCCCGCCCTATATGAGAGTTTGCGAACACATGAGACCCTAATATACTACCCTAAATAGTAGGATCCTTATTATAAGGACCCCATATTAAGGTACCCCTAATTTTCGGAAACTCCCATAACAAAACCTGGTTTGGTTTTTTAGCCTTGGCAGCTACGGCGGCTTCGTTGGTGAGCCGCGCAGCGATCTCCTAGGCTCAGTGGGGGGGTGGGGTCTTGGATTGCGTGCATGCATGCTCGCTAGCAGCTAGCCAAATAGAATGACAAATAGATGGACGCTTGCATGTGCATACTGATGTGTGTGTGTATATATATATATATATATACGTGTGTGTATATATACATATACAAATCCACACGTACACGATCAATGCTGTCTTCTTAAGGTTCCTTATTTGAGTGCGTGGGAGGTTCCTTGGTTTGCGGGCATATCGTCAGTGTTTCTCCTCTTCCTAAGGGCCCATGGGTTGTGGACGTTTTCTCAGGGTTTCGGGGTGTAGGACTTTGAAGATTTTCAGATTCTGGGGCTGTAGGCTTTCGAATTTGGGCTTTGGGGCCAAGGTTTAGGTCATTACACCTTAACCCTAATAGAGGGCCTTTATAATTAGAACAGGGGTATCATGGGTAACTTAAGGTTAACCTTTTTGGTTATATAGGGACTATACTACCCAAAAAAGGTTAAAGCTTACCTACTCGCTGCCTACTCGACTACTAGGAAATATTATAGCCCCCTTCGATTAACCCAAACTCTCGAACTGTTTCGGGGTCTCAAGGCTTTTGGAGCCTTGGGTCTCCAAGCTTTGGGGATTTCGGGATCTGTCTGGGGCTCAGGGGTTTGGGTTTGTCTCTGTGCCTCACCTGTTACCTGACACCGTTGTCGCTGTTACCAGTTGCTGGCTATGGGTTTTAATTCTGTCTCCGTGGTTTGGGACCAGACAAGAGTTTCTGGCCCACGGTTAACGCCCGCACAATTCGGACCCCCAGCGCAGGTCCAGGCTACTCGCTCGTTCGAAGTGGCTTCGGCTTTCGGAATTGTATAGGACTTTCCGTTGGAAGTCCGCCAATGGTCAGTGCCTTTGTCTGCAGCCGCCATAATATGACAATGAAATGGAGGATTTCATGACTCGTCGCCCTTATCGAGCAATTTCCCGAATATCCAGGTAGTAGGAGGTGCCCTTGCGATGCTGTACTCCGAGGCCGCCACCGTGACGGGAGGCAGTCTACCAGCCTCACCTTAGCAGAGCAGAGAAAGACTCCTTCATCTTCCTCAAACCTCCAAATCCTTGCGTGCTTCCCTCTCTCTCTCTCGCTCTCAAGGTGTTTTCAACTTTCCCTGGGCATGTTTGGTCTCACACAGCCCCAACCCGCACATCCAAAGCGAAAGTCCTAAATTTGTGTCGGATTCCGTGTATGTGATACGGTTTAAAACGGTGATTCTGCAAAGATTGGAACATGAACACCGATGCTTACTACCATCCGTCCTGAAATGAACATCATCGATGGAGCAAAGAGCATGATCCTGACCAGGGGGTGTCGAGTGTGCAGTAAGCCTCCTCAATAACATCGGGAGAGCACGACAGGGATTCCGCAGCAACTCATGCGACGAGGAGACGCCATGAACGAACAAGATCTTGCGCTCTTGGGCTCTAGACCAACAGCCTCAGGGTCTGAGAGCCATTCTAAGGGTCTGAGATGTATCAGGCCCCACCTCAGCGCTTAAGAGACGGAGCCAAAACAGTCCGGGGTCGTCTGCAATCAAGGGAGCTTCTGTTGAAATCTGCCGATCTGCCGCACTCGTTCGGGACCTGAAGACGGCCAGGACCCCCCAAGTACCCTTTAATAAAGCCCTTATGGTCCTTAATAGTGGGTATTTAGGGTATCTTAGAGGGTAGTTGGGGGGTCCAGGGGGGGCCCCTACTTTCGAGAACTCCCCGTGCAGCGCCCAGGGCCCAGGGCTCCCGGCCCGGCCGGTCTCCCACGGATTCGACGGAGACCTGGGGACCGGGCTCTTCTTAGGGAATTTGATGTAAGTTACCTTTACGTGGTTTCTGTATTTGATCTAAGTTACCATAATAGGAATCTACAAACAATAATTGATATTTCCTTACGATGTTAATTCAAGTCAACTCCTTAACGAGAACCCAGCAGAAACTGCAGTGGTTCAGTGCTGAGGCTGGGGGCAAGTAGGATCGAAGAGTTGGGTTTCGGGAGCTTTAGGGTCGAGTTTCGGGTGTTGGGGCCGTCTAAATGCAATTACATACCAGAAGTCTTCGCAGATACGTGATGGAGGTCTTGAGACCCATGAGTTCTAATAGAAGCCCCTGTGGGTTCCCGATGTAAAGAAGGCAGCCTAAAGACCCGCCCGAAACCCTAAACCATTTTTTGAACACGACCACCCACTCCGACAGGGTATCTCGGGCGGACGGTGTCAGGCAACATACAGGACTTTTATCTCCGCTGTCAATGCGTCACACGCACTGCATCATCCCCGCAAGACTTCATCCGTTGACTCTTGCCTATGGGATCAAACACCCAGGAGCCATCAAAGTCAAAAAAGGAAATAAATCCGGGGTTCCCGGACCACCGTCGGAGTCGCCCCAGTTACACCAAATCCATCCTTGGCCCAACAATTCCGCAGGCTCGACGTACCTTTACTAAGACCCCAGGCAGGTTTCTGTGTAAGTAACAACTTTCGGTTGCTTCTAGCTCTGCTGATTTCAGTCATTGTACTTTACAGCTTCGGTACACAAAGTGTGCTTTGAAATCACATGCGGCGCGCGCAAACAGAGGTTAGGCTGGCTCAAGAACGCGTAGCAATTAGGGCATGCTGTACGGCAACAATTCAGGTATGTCTGTCTGGTCTTAAGTCAGACTCAAGTCGTTCATGTTGCAGCACTTTGTTTGGAGCCCTGCCTGAGGTCAAAAAGCAACAGTTCAGCGTCTGCCCAGTCTCAATTCTTATCACACCTAAAGGGACTATCAAACTCCAAGCAGGTCAGAGGTTGTGCGCCGTGTGCCAAAGCTGAGCAGCTATTGCCCTTTGTGCAGCTGGGCTCTTAGTGTCAGTAGCTGCCCTAAACCCTGACAACCCTGATCTCTGGACCGACTTCCTTTCTCGCGAACCTTCATTGAAAACTCGGAATGTGTCTGATAGGTTGACGGGGAAGCAGTGCTAGGCATGTGATGAATATGTGAATTAACGTGCGCATCTGACTGTCTTGGTTAAAGGCGGGCGTTATCTGTCAGGATATCCATTTTTGTGCTGTGCAGCGCTTCCCTCGAATCCAGAAACTCATTGACGGCAATGTTCAACAAACGGCTCCAGCCCTTTGCCTGCAGGACCATCGATACAGAGCCAAAATCGTAAACCTTTAGGTTCTCCTTCCGGGCCTGGGAAATCAGCCGGGAAAACACACCAGCATCCCGCCACGCCGTTAGCTGAACCTCCACCCCGAGTTTTCTAAATATCTTTGTCATGAGCACCATCTCCCCGAAAATCGGAACCAGTTCAAACTCCAAAGGCAAATGTTTCGGAGTCCGCGAATGTGAGCCATGACATGAAAATTTGAAGCATGCATCTGTGTTAACATAATTTTTATATATATATATATATGTATGTATGTATGTATGTATGTATGTATGTATGTATGTATGTATGTATGTATGTATGTATGTATGTATATGTGTGTATATATATAGATATTGATTTGTACATGTGAGTGAGTGTGTGTGTGTGTGTGCGCTTGTGCACATGCTCGCCCATGTCTAATTTTGGAGCCATGTAAAACAAGAGGCTCTTCAAAGCCTAGTGCCTTTATAGAAAAAACCTCTGCCGACCTCAGCGCTACGAAGCCTATTCCGACTTAGGCCCATAGGTCAGGGTTTAAGGAAGTTGGGCATGAAGGCTTAGGTTTCTTTAGGGTTTAGAAGAGTGTAGGTATACTTCTCACACTAGCTGTAAACCCCAAACCTATGCTGACCAAGCATGTGCACTAAAGGCCGGGCCAACGGAGGGACGGTAGAAGCAACCTGCGGTCGAGTGCTTCGGGGCGGAATCCGGAGAGAGCTTAGGCTTGGAGTTTATCACGGCATGGGTGTTTGAGTTTGGGTTTGGGGGCACCCACTGCCAAGGGAAGGACTTTTGATTGATGCTGCAGCTATTCACGTGACACGCTGGCAAGAAGTCCTGCCTTCTGGAGAATCTGGTGCTAGCAAGCTGCAGACTCTGAACCCGCAATCAAGCTGAAGCCCCAAATCATCAAAAGATCTTCAATACATTACGGCCGTGGTGGGGCTGCTTGTCTCGAGACAATTCCTGAGGCCTTCGCTGGCGCAGCTGGGGCTGCTTCGGGCTCCGTGGCTGCTTGCGGCTCGTGCCCGGCTTCTGCGACCTCTTCCGCTGCGACCTTGGGTGTAGCGTAGCTTAGTGCTCAAGACGAAACCAGAGAAAAGCCAGTAAAGACTTCCGACTTACTTCAACTCCTCGTGAAACTGATTGGGCACAATTGTCGCCGCAAGCATCGGCCAAAGCGAGAGAACCGCCAGCAAGTGCAACAACAAGCAAACACACAAACAAGGAAGCAAGCAAGCAAGCAAGGAAACAGGAAAGCCAGGAAGCAAGCAAGCAAGGAAGCAAACAAGCACCAATAAGACTAATAATCATAATAACAAGAATCCAAACAGAACCGCAGCATCATCTTCAGCACCATTGCTGTCGTCATGGTCGCCGCAGCCATCCTATAGGACCGAGGGTACCATACTAGTAATGGATCTGTGCTGTGGTGATAAGCCTGCCCATCACTCGGAGTACCATTATCATCAACAGCATTGCCAGCAACATCATCATCATCATCATCATCACCATCATCATCATCACTCTCGTGACCTTGACGGGCCTCACTTTGTTCAGTGCTATCTTCATCGCTGCCGGCGCCAGCAGCTGCACCGGCCCCTCAACCACCACCGTATCACCATCGCAGCCTAACCAGGACTCTCCAGGGGAAGTAATTAGACTGGGCAGCATCCAGACATGGTGTTTCGCAATAAGAGAAAGGATTGTTAAAACCTTTGTAAGGAAGGTCGGAGCCCCCAGTTGCAAGACCCCCAACATGCTCGAACAGCGTGACTTACTCTCGCGACCCAGCCGCAGTCGCATTGGCAGGCGGCTCGGCTTCTGCTGCGGCTCCCGCCTCGCGACCTGGTCGCCCGATCTGGAGACTAGGGCCGCAGAGGGTAGCTCCACCATTGCTTGCTCCACAATTCTAGCTATATTAAAGCTTCACAGGTGAATGTATGACTTCCATTACGGCCGTTTGCTACGGTAGTTCAGGCCTGGACTTCAACTTCACTCCTCATCTCTCATGCAGGCTGTGGCCAGACGCTGCAAGCAACACATGACCGATCGGTAAGACTGTAGCTTCATAGGCGACTGAAGTCTGCATTTGCTCAAAAGCATCCAAAGAGCCCAATATTTACCCGTCAATTCTGAAATCTTATGGGCCGCATAACAGCCAACAGCTCAGTTGTTGCCTTCGGCGGTATGCGTTGAGCTTGATGCAGATTGTGTGGCCTGTAGAGAACGACCAGACGAATCCACGCAGGGGTTTCGACTCTCCAGCTGTTGTCGCAAGCGATCTAGGAGGATCAAAAACAACTCACATCTGCGACCCAGGAGAAGCTGCCGTGTCAAGGCGGATCTGTGTGAAGAACACTCAAGGTCTGCCAAGGTCCTAGCCACATCATGCGACTTGGATTTCCTATCCTAGACACGTTTTGTTGACTGTAGGACCAGGACTATCCGACTATCCTATGTGCCTGCGTGACCTCGGCAGTGTGCGGTACTGGGTCCTGGCGAGATGGACATACGTCGGAAACATATGGGGCACTGTTAGAGATGCTACAGTAAGTTTCCATACCAGCAGGTTCCTTACACCCACGGGCGGCAAGCTCTCGTCTTCAGAAGCCTCGACATGGTGGCTTGGGGTATCCCAAAACCCAACTCTAAAACACCGAGTCGAAACCTTGAAGATCCTTTGCATCCAGGCCGACTGACACGGCTAAAACCAAGGGACCCTGAACCAGTAGTCGTCCCATGCCTGGAGATGATAGAAAGGCTGAGCCCTTGCACTTTTGTAGGTAGGGTGGTTCTGACTCAACCAATGATCCTACGCACTGTGCTATGCACTCTACTTCCAGAGAGTCCTCGCTCCCCACATCCCGAGGCAGCCCAGGGGCCCAGAGTAGTCACGATGCAAGTGTTGCGAGATAAAACCAGATATAATTCAAATCGCGGAAAGTAGCGACGCGTCGAGGGAAGGTGGGGCCTGGAGTATAACAGCAAATTTGCAGCTGTAGGCTTCCTGCCAAACATGCTGAGATCCAAATCTCGTCTATCAAGCCTTCTTTTTCGACCCCCCCCCCCGGACACTCAACCTGCCAGTGCGAGGCCTCATGGCCCAAGAAACACATTACAAGAATGGGAGCCCCTCTCACTCTCCGTCCGTCCTCGCTTGCGACGACATTCGAAACTGCATTCTCTGCAACGGCCGGGGCTTCCGTCACGGGCTCTTGTGCCGGAGTTTCCGCTGCGAGCTCCTTGGAGGGTTCAGGGCTTATGGACTTCATGACTCAAGAAGCTTGGATACTAGACTAGACTATACTGCACTGTACCGTAGTATTTTGTACTATACTATGCTGTGCTATAGTGCTCTTAGTGTGCTATACCATGTTATACTGTAATGTACTATGCGATGGTCTGCTCTGCTAAGCTCTGGTCTACTCGCCTACTCTGCTCTACACTCTTTTCTGTACTAGACGATAACTGTACTAGCAACACTATTGACTGGGCTGCTAGCGCAAGAGTTCAGAAGGCGCTACTTTAGAAACACCATTGCAAGGGTGACTACCTTTGAGGAAACTATTGTGATTGCTCCAAACCCTTTGTTAAAAGCCGTGGTTTCGGCCTCGTGGGTTCAGGACTTCAGCTCGTCTTCAGAGCGCCGATTTCTCTGACAAAAGTCGCAAAGTTGACACAAACGACTTGCTGCGAGGACAGAACTTTGCAGGGTTTGGAAAGACGCACAACTTGAACAAGGTTTGGGCATGCGTTCCACCACATAACTACTATGAAGATGATCAGGGTTCGAAAGTGTTGCAGAATCCAGAGACTTGGCCTCTCCCCAAAGCACCGGCCGAAGAAGTAAACCCGAGGCCTTCAAAGCATCGATGTCTCGCACGGACTCAATGGAGACCTCAGGCGGCCCAACAACTTGCAACAGCAAAGTGCATGACCCCACTAAAGATAGCAATAATTCAAGTTTTAATATAGTACTATTACTAAAAAAAGATAGCAATAATTCAAGTTTTAATATAATACTATATTATAGTAGACTAGTATATTGTAGGTTGTTATAGCTTAAATACAAGCATAGTCATAGCAGTTTCCAATGATCTAATAATCATACCGAGCTTCGAGAGGTCCATGCTGGGGGCTTCTCTGTACTAAGATCGCTTTTCTGAGCCTCTATACAGGGCGCCTCTCTCTTATAACAGAAGGACCCCGATTCATAGAAGTACCTTTTCGTCTGTGGGGCTTCTGAGGACCCGGTCCGAAACTACTGGGCCCTAGGAGGCCAAAAGCCTCAAGCTGGTGAGTCAGTGCGGCGGTTGGTTTCGTAACTGCTGGTTGCCAGTGGCTCCCAGAGGTACCCAAGACCCTCGACTCCCAAACCCCAAAGCCCAGACTTACTACTGTGCACTGCTGCGGTTCTTACGTCGTACTTTCTGTTGAACCAAAGCGGATTATGTTGACCTGCACCTCTCTCTGCCCCAGACTGCTCCGCATCCTCGATGAACACCCAGAACCAAGAAATCCTTGAACACAAGTGCAACCCCGATTAAAGTCGAGATTCTGAACAAGAAGCTCCAAACACTGGCAACTTCTCAAAGCACCAAGGAAGAACACCCGAAACTGCCTGAAACTCCACTGCAGTTCGGGTCCCCGTGCCACAGAGGGCGTCGCCCCAAACGATGATAAGCCGACCTTCCGTGAATGATACAAGTAATCACAGCAATCAGAGCAAGTATACATACTTATCCAAGAAACCTGCGGAGATTGTGGAATTTCTGATGTTCGTACAATGTAACCGGGCCTTATACCGAGCAGAAAAGGGTTCTGAAGTTCTTCTTTTGGGTTCTTTGGCGGATCTACGAAGCTTATAAAGCTTCTAAAGACCAAAGACTACAAAATCCAGAATACTCGGCAACTATATCAAGGATCCAAGTGTAGATAATCCTCTTGAGCCCTCCGTAGGTTCTCATGAAGCAGTGTCCGCGTACAAATTTGCGGGGAATTAAGCGAAAGTTTAGAGACCAGGGTCTTACCAGTAGCTTTGCGGGTCTTTTGGGTTTAGCGAGGAGCCTAGACTCTGAGCGCACGACCCAACACTCTGAGCCCTTCCGTCTTGGTATCGGGTGGTGGTCGATTTCTTGGGCTTTCGACTGCAGGCTGCATAGCACCACGAAGCAAAAAAAAAAAAACCAGCTTGGTGCATTCAGAACCCAAGCAGTCAACTCCAAACCCCGGAAACACCCATCAGCTAGGGACTTTCAGGCTTCAGCTCCGCTGACACTGGTTTTGGTAGGAGCTCAGGAGCAGGGCTTTCGGATACGGTTTAGGGCCGGTTTTTTCAATGTTTGATGCAGCAACATCCTGCAGTCCCTATAGCTGATTATGGTATCCTTACGGGCCCCTTAAGGTTCCCTAAGGATCCCTTGTACCCTCCCCCGGTTGAAGCACCCTGACTTAAGGACCTTATATAAGTTTAGGATACTTCAGGTCCTGAGCCCGAATACCCAAAAGTCTCAAAGCATCCTCAGCCCTTCACCCAGGAATCCGTCTGTGAACGGTGTGGTGTGTGGGGCCTTCACGCTCTTTTAGGACAAAAACAATGCCTTAGGCGTTGCTGTTTCATTCCAAGATATCCCTTTTCAAAATCCTACAGAGTGTGAGTTTTTCGGCCATGATTCGACCCGAGCTCTCTGAGGCCAGTGCTAGGAAGGGGATGCCGATATGACCATCCTGAACAAGAAGCGGTCTTCGGGTCAATTCGGGTTTCGGGCTCTAGGGTTTTGTCGCCTAGAGTTCAAATATGCCCTATACCTATAAGTTGTTGTAGTCTAGTTTGTTTA